>JAXIVH010000037.1:1731026-1791026 GCA_036785325.1 Urophycis tenuis | reverse complement strand
GCCGCCTCAGCCGTAGAGCGGGAACGCAAGCTAACGTTAACGTAGAGTGTAGCTGCCTCCGCCGTCATCACTTTGACCACGTGGTAGAGCGGGAAGGCAAGCTAACGTTAACGTAGAGTGTAGCCGCCTCCGCCGTCACCATGTTGACCATGTGGTAAAGTGGGAACGTAAGCTAACGTTAACGTAGAGTGTAGCAGCCTCCGCCGTCATCACGTTGACCACATGGTAGAGCGGGAACGCAGGCTAACGTTAAAGTAGAGTGTAGCCGCATCCGCCGTCACCACGTTGAACACGTGGTAGAGCGCGAACGCAAGCTAACGTTAACGTAGAGTGTAGCTGCCTCCGCCGTCATCACTTTGACCACGTGGTAGAGCGGGAACGCAAGCTAACGTTAAAGTAGAGTGTAGCCGCCTCCGCCATCACCACGTTGACCACGTGGTAGAGCGGGAACGCAAGCTAACGTTAACGTTGAGTGTAGCTGCCTCAGCCGTAGAGCGGGAACGCAAGCTAACGTTTACGTAGAGTGTAGCTGCCTCCGCCGTCATCACTTTGACCACGTGGTAGAGCGGGAACGCAAGCTAACGTTAACGTAGAGTGTAGCCGCCTCCGCCGTCACCATGTTGACCATGTGGTAAAGTGGGAACGCAAGCTAACGTTTACGTAGAGTGTAGCAGCCTCCGCCGTCATCAGGTTGACCACGTGGTAGAGCGAGAACGCAGGTTAACGTTAACGTAGAGTGTAGCAGCCTCCGCCGTCACCACGTTGACCACGTGGTAGAGCGGGAATGCAAGCTCAATGTAAACGTCCCAAACCCAAACATATATGATCCCAACAATAGGATGTTTTCATAAACCACCACAGTTTAATACTTTTTTTTTTAAATGCATGAAACAATGAGCAGATTCACCCGACTGAAGAAGCTTATTAATGACGAAACCTCGAAAAGAAACGCCTTGAATCTGATAAAGTGGCTTCAGAGGAGGAAACTTCTAAAAAGAAAAGTCAAATGCAGAATATGCCATCAGGACATGAAAGGATGAATTCAGTATTTACTAATCCATAACTACTGTGCTTATCAATGATGAGTAAAACATTTATAACTGTTAATAAACTACATACTAATGAGTATTCATGCGTTATAAATGATGAATTCAGTATTTATTCATGAATCACTCATTATAAAGTGTCACTATTATTAATAGTGACATTTCTGTGTCACTATTATTAATAGTGACATAAGAGTGTCTGTGAGCCAGTACTTCTGGCACACCTCCCCATACACCTGATCAGGGCTCGGCTGAAACAGCTTTTGTTCATACAACTGGATAAAGAGCTTGGTTATGGGATGGTTGCAACACAGTCATATGAGATGTATGTCAGGTTTGAGATTATGGGCTCGTCTCAATCTGCAAGCTACTGTGATCAGTCCCAGGTCCTGGTTTACTTCATGGGACAGAGGGAGGAGATCTCTGGCCCAAGCTTGGCTTGGCCCTTCTTCAAAGTCTCTGTTGTACTGACTGATAAACATGAAAGATGAAGGATTAAATAGAAGAAATCCATCAATGCAATAGATTGCATTGATGGATTTTTACTGGGCCGCACATTTTCTATATATTATATTCATATTCTAACTATATATTTAAAGTGATGGTTCGGAGTAAAATTCACCCTGAGGTAATTTCCACCAATAATCCAGCCAAATACCCCCTCAGATGCATTTTTAGCGACGGTCAGTATTTATCAAGTTTAGGGGTATCAGCCGAATGGCTTAGTACTGGAGTGAATGGTACAGTGTGTACATCTCGTAAATTACCCCACTAATAATGCATGGATTGTTACCCAACTTCCGTAGTAGTACATATATGGTCTGTACTCACAAAACGAGGCATTTTAAAGTTTGAAAGTACACCAGGAGTTTATTTAAAAGAGCACTTTCCTGATAGCTTCAACTCTCTGTTGCTAAGGCTACCGCTGCGTCGATGTCACTTCCATCTTTCCGGAAAAGTTCATAAAAGTCCTCTTCAACTATATACAAATAAATGGGAATATAAAATCTAAACTATGGATTTGGGGACTGTCGTACACAACAAACAATGTACATAATATCAAGTATTCAATTATTTCAGTTGTCAATACATTTCGATGGAGTGTTGAATTCACTAACTTTTTCCTTACACTTGTGAGTTTTGAAGAGGACTTTTACGAACTTTTCCGGAAAGACGGAAGTGACGTCGACGCAGCGGTAGCCTTAGCAACAGAGAGTTGAAGCTATCAGGAAAGTGCTCTTTTAAATAAACTCCTGGTGTACTTACAAACATTAAAATGCCTCGTTTCGTGAGTACAGACCATATATGTACTACTACAGAAGTTGGGTAACAATCTATGCATTATTAGTGGGGTAATTTACGAGATGTACACACTGTACCATTCACTCCAGTACTAAGCCATTCGGCTGATACCCCTAAACTTGATAAATATTGACCGACTGAATTTTACTCTGAACCATCATTTTAAGTATGTAATATAGTTACTGATGACCAATTAGAGGCTTGTGTTCATCTCGGCCAGCCGTAAAACCTATCAAGTAACTTCTGTCTCCAAACCAATGTTCTTCATGTCCCATTGTTATCTGTTGTCTGAGTCCAAGAACATCTAAGATCTGAAAGCACTGTTACTCTATTTAGCAGTGGCCCATTCTTCTTGCTGGTATTTCGTGTAACACCACATATAACAAAAGAGGAATGTCGATTTCATTTCAAATGTGATTTCAAAATGTTATGAATATTAAACCATGTCAATGTTGTTTCTGTGGGAATGGAGTAGGAGCAACAGTGCCCAGCAGGACTCTTGGCTGTAGGGTCCATGAACTGCCTATGACATTAGATAAAGAAATGCCCATTGACTCAGTGTACAGAGACAGGCAGGGGGCAGCAGAGAGCAGCAGAGAGCAGCAGGGGGCAGCAGGGGGCAGCAGAGAGCAGCAGGGGGCAGCAGAGAGCAGCAGGGGGCATCAGAGAGCAGCAGAGAGCAGCAGGGGGCAGCAGAGAGCAGCAGAGAGCAGCAGGGGGCAGCAGAGAGCAGCAGGGGGCAGCAGAGAGCAGCAGGGGGCAGCAGAGAGCAGCAGAGAGCAGCAGGGGGCAGCAGAGAGCAGCAGAGAGCAGCAGGGAGCAGCAGAGAGCAGCAGAGAGCAGCAGAGAGCAGCAGGGGGCAGCAGAGAGCAGCATAGAGCAGCAGGGGGCAGCAGAGAGCAGCAGGGGGCAGCAGAGAGCAGCAGAGAGCAGCAGGGGGCAGCAGAGAGCAGCAGGGGGCAGCAGAGAGCAGCAGGGGGCAGCAGAGAGCAGCATAGAGCAGCAGGGGGCAGCAGAGAGCAGCAGAGAGCAGCAGAGAGCAGCAGAGAGCAGCAGGGGGCAGCAGAGAGCAGCAGGGGGCAGCAGAGAGCAGCAGGGGGCAGCAGAGAGCAGCAGAGGGCAGCAGAGAGCAGCAGAGAGCAGCAGAGGGCAACAGAGAGCGGCAAACAATTAATATAAAAACGACATATTTATTGTTTGAGAACTATTTGGAGGGTTTCTTTTTTTTTCTTTTTTTTTTTTTTACAATATGCTCAAATTGTAAAGCCCCTCGCTGATGAGTCTTGCATGGGGAAAAGAGAAAAACAAACTCCAAATGGAGCATAAAATAATATATATATTTTTAAATTTAGATTCACTGTTCACAAAAAGACGTGAAATTGCTCAAATATCTTTAGCTCTGAAAAGCTGGAATGGTGTATTTTAACCTCATCCTCCAGTCGAATGTCTGGACTGATTTTCCTTTTTTTTTAACGTTGCGTTTCATTTGACTCGGGATAAGAAAACATCCGTACGACCCAAGAGTATTCCTAAAGAAAACCAACCCCTAAAACCACGTATTTTCAGAAGAAAAGTGATGGGTTACATCGATCTGATACACAGCTGTACGAAAGATGTATCACGTAGGCCAACGATAGATTGATCATGACCATACAGGACAATATGTAGGCCTACTAATGAGTACAATAATAAAAACTAAGCCTAGTCAAAGAATACAATGTTAGTAGCTCTTACTTATATCAGAAACACCTTGTCCCACAATGTCTTCAACAACCGTCTCCACTGAATGCCCTTTGTAACACAGCTTTGGTTTCAACTCATTCATGCTTTGCCAGTTAGTTTGTTAGTTTGTTTATCTGGGTAGACTCTTGTGTTTGTTCATGACGCTGTTGTACAAAACTGGGACGGATGTTCTCTGCCAAACGTTCATCAACCACAGTTTATGTTGGGGTTTTTCCTGGCTCCCGTAAATCCAAGGATTCGGTCAGCTGGCTGCAATATAGTCTTATTAAAAAGTCAAACAACAGCCTGATTGTTCTGAGCTCCCACAGTCCCGCAGTCCGCCATGTGCATTAAGAGGCTTGTGGTGACTTATGACTGCTGCCTTGACGTGTTTTTATCAAGCGGCAACATTCCATGCTGAAAAATGAAGCCCATGCGGAAGTGCAAAAACTTGCAGTTCCTCGACTGGCCGCTTGAGGCTGGCTGCAGAAAGGAGTCAACTCCCATAGACACCCATGTTAAAATGTCCAACTTTACAGCCAAAATAAACATGTTTACAGCCTGGTTCAAAAAACGGTTTTGGTGTCTTTCAGTAGTGTTCGAGTCCATGACAACTGTGAGGGGGGTGAATTTTTTTAGAATCCATTATTTTAATGCACAGAGAAGGATTTATGTTATGAATAATTAAGAGCGTGGTCAACTTGATTGGCAGCTGTCATCTGTCATCACGGCATGACCTTCACGGATTCGAGGCTTTGATTGGTCTGGCCGGAGGTAGGCGGGCTTAGAACACAGACTGAAATGTCCAAGATGGCGGCGCCCAGAAGCTCAATTTTAGGCTTCATCTCTGCTGTTAAGAATGTCTATGGGTGACGTCACAGAGGGTTTGTCCATTAGTTATATACAGTCTATGGTTTTTATTCACTCACACTGACATGTTTTATTCACTCACTCTGACGTGTTTCAGACAGAGGCTTGGCGACGCGCTACGTGAGCGACGGGCGGCAAGGCGACGCATGTGGGCTGCAATACGCGAGGGGGGCGGGGCAAAAAATAGAAACAAATCCTATTTTATGCAAATGTTGAGCGAAAAAACGCGGCGTTTTTTTGCGAAAGCCAATCCGAGCGAAGGAGGCGTGGCGGCCGCGCGAATTCAGAAAATAATCGAACATGGTGGACCACGTCGGCGAGAGATAGGATTATGAATATATTTAACGAATGTGACTTTACCCTGGTATGTGCTTCAAAATCTGTCAAGAAATACATGTTGTTAAACCAGAAAACGTCATAAGTATGGCTGGATATTTTGTCAACGTCAATAGTTTTCGAGCTGACAGGTTTCAATAGGTGAGTTTCAGATGAGGCATGCGGCTTCATTTGCCATGCTTCAGAATGCATTCTGGGATGAAAACGTCAGAGATACCTGTGATACACTTCCGATGCGACGAGTCACCTGGCTTTCAAAACTTTCGTGGTTTCAGGAAAACAACTTCCGCCTGCTTTTTTGGGCATGTTCTCTCGAGCAAGTGCGGACAGAAGACACTCCCCTCAACATCCCCTCAACTTTGCCCTGGTTGGTTGGAATACCGACATTAACGTCCCCACGTCAGAAGTGACAAAACTCCTTTCAGAGAGGCGTGCCTGGTGCCCTCTCCCAAACTATGCATATTAAAAAGAGATTAATTTTGTGAACTTTCACTTCATCACTCATCATGCATTTTTTATTTAATTTATTTTATTTACACATTTCTCCACATAGCCAAGCCATCGTGCATGCAGAAAATTCATCACATTTGCGCCTCAGCCTGCATCAATAAGGGGAGATCCAATGCCTCGAACTCGTCTGCTACAAAGAACAGAAGTTGTTGACGAGAAGTTCACCTGTGTCCGCCTTGACCAGATGGGAACTTGACGTGATTATGACGAGTCCCGCCGGATCTTCTCAAGTCTCGTTGCAACAAATGCGTAAATGCAAACGATCTGAAACTCACCTATTTACTATCGCTACAGAAGCGCCACCGTGAACAAGTCCACCGAAAACAAATGTCCGTACTTGGGTTTCGCCTGCTTTAACAATCTGTTAAAAATGGGTGAACAACTTATTGTCGCGGTCTCATCCCGTGTTATTCCACTTAACTTTAGATGACTATAGGAATACCAACATTAAATTAGATGCATGGAAGGAGGTAGCAGAGGAGATGGGGTTGACTGGTATGTATCATAGAGTACATTTGGTTTGATAAACGCAGGTTTGCTTGCAACATTGAAGCCATAAACAATAACTGACTGGAGGGACATTCTTGTGGCACTTCCTAAAGTCAACTAACAAGCTCAGACACGCCCCCGGAACGCCCATAGATATAGGAACGCCCCCGGAACGCCCATAGATATGGGAATGCCCCCAGAACGCCCATAGATATAGGAACGCCCCCGGAACGCCCATAGATATAGGAACGCCCCCGGAACGCCCATAGATATAGGAACGCCCCCGGAACGCCCATAGATATAGGAACGCCCCCGGAACGCCCATAGATATAGGAACGCCCACCAGGTAGCCCGTCAGTGTGAGCCACGCACATTCACCTTAAACCTGTTTGCACCGCTTTGCATGTCACACATTTAGAGGTAAAAACACCTCTAAATAATGTTTTGGACTTAAAGAATGAAAAGAGGTTGCAATTATTAGTCCTTGCCTGATTTGCATATAGTTTAAACAGACATCATTCTAAAAAAAACTAGGAGGGTTCAGTCCAAAACATAACTTCAGGAATATGCAATTCATTCAATTGATATGCTTAAGTTGACGATATGAAAATATCTACAATTACAATTAATTCATATAGAACTGAATACATTTAGTTACTTCTTACTTAAAATGGGCTTTGGCTTTAAGAGGTTCTTCATCCTGGTTTGATGAGGGGCTGTCCAGTAGCTCACATTCAGCCTTGTGAATTTGAAAAGGATTGTTTTATTTTTAAAATTATATTTTACCTCATCATGACTCATTTGAATAAGATGTCATATCATGTATAACAAGAAACATACCACAACACAGTGAAGAAAATGCTGATGTTGTTTATAACACAATCCCTGTTTCTTTGTTGACATTGACGCTTCACTTTGGATTTCCATGCTCTGGTGGTCTCCACGTGCTCTTCGTTGGTATCGGTGGCCTCTGGAGCTAGGTGAGGCTAGGTGGGGGCTAGGTGGAGCTAGGTGGGGGCTAGGTGGAGCTAGGTGAGGCTAGGTGAGGCTAGGTGGGGCTAGATGGGGGCTAGTTGAGGCTAGGTGAGGCTAGGTGGGGCTAGGTGGGGCTAGGTGGAGGCTAGGTGGGGCTAGGTGAGGCTAGGTGGGGCTAGATGGGGGCTAGTTGAGGCTAGGTGGGGCTAGGTGGAGCTAGGTGGGGGCTAGGTGGAGCTAGGTGAGGCTAGGTGAGGCTAGGTGAGGGCTAAGTGGGGGCTAGGTGGAGGCTAGGTGGGGGCTAGGTGGGGGCTAAGTGGGGGCTAGGTGGGGGCTAGGTGGAGCTAGGTGGGGGCTGGGTGGGGCTAGGTGGGGGCTAAGTGGAGGATAGGTGGAGCTAGGTGGAGGCTAGGTGGAGCTAGGTGGGGCTAGGTGGAGGATAGGTGGAGGCTAGGTGGGGGCTAGGTGGAGGCTAGGTGGGGGCTAAGTGGGGGCTAGGTGGAGGCTAGGTGGGGGCTAGGTGGAGCTAGGTGGGGGCTGGGTGGGGCTAAGTGGAGGATAGGTGGGGGCTAGGTGAGGCTAGGTGGGGGCTAGGTGGAGGCTAGGTGGAGGCTAGGTGGGGGCTAGGTGGAGGCTAGGTGGGGCTAGGTGGGGGCTGGGTGGAGGCTAGGTGGAGGCTAGGTGGAGGATAGGTGGAGCTAGGTGGGGGCTGGGTGGAGCTAGGTGGAGCTAGGTGGAGCTAGGTGGGGCTAGGTGGGGGCTAAGTGCGCCTGTGGGTGCAGGACTGACCAACACGTCGGCAGTAGCAGATAGCGTTGAAGAAGCGGCAGTAACAAGTGTCACAGGGGTCGCAGCACGGCAGCTGGTGGCCCAGGCAGGACTGCTGGTGGGGGACACAGCGTCGGGGCGAGCGCATGGTCCTGAGCTGCAAGGCTTCACTCATCTCCTGGGAGGTTTCCTCCAGCCCAAAACAGAACAGAACCAAACATGAGTTTCTAGCTTGTATTCCAAGCACTTTTCTAGCGTCTTAAAATCATCTCGTCAACGTCCTAATGATATTTTTGTTTTCTTTTCTAGCGAAATCTAAGTAGTGTTCATAATGTCTGAATGGCAGACCACCTCAATTTGTTGCCATTTTTATCATGGATTACACTTGAGGTTTACGTTCCCAATGAAGTAGAATGAACGGATTGATTGCGTGGTTTCCTTGATTGCGTGGTTTGGGGCTTTCTAGCTCCTACTAAGCTCAGGTCCAATTATAAAACAAACCCTGTTACACATTTCAATTCCATCCAATCTGCACGCATGTAATAATTCTAAGGGCAATGGGTTTGTATACAGCACATCATTGCAGTGGAAAGCATAATGCAGAAGCCAGATGTTGGTGCTGGAGAACCAGGAATCACTGCAGAATCTCTCACCTCCTCATAAGACTGAGTATCTATCATCAACTGTTCTTCAACAGTGTCAAGGACATCAGCTCTGGAAGGCTGGGAGATCCCTGGAGGGAGTACGAGATGGTTCGACATCAACATTCAAAATAATAACTAATAATAATAATAACAATCAAGTATTCAACTATTCAAGTATTTATTAAAGTATTCATTATTTTAATAAAGAAAAGACTAAAATGAAAACATGATCGCCCACAAAGACTCATCATTAGCAGCAACTTTATTAAATATGAATAGTGGCATCAATAGCATGCTGCAAGACACTGTTCATTTTAACACATCAAAGGAATAGCTGGAGGTATTATTATTATTATTATTATTATTATTATTATTATTATTATTATTATTGTTATTATTCAAACTGCATTATATTCAGAAAGGCAACAATTGATATAATGACAAAGAAGTATCCTGTGTTGTCATAATATATTTAGGGTATCAGAGGATAGTGTATAAGAATATATTTATAAATTGGGGCAGCCGCGGCCTACTGGTTAGGGCTTCGGATTTGTAACCGGAGGGTGGCCGGTTCAAACCCGTGAATGGCTGAAGTGCCCTTGAGCAAGGCACCTAACCCCTCACTGCTCCCCAAGCGCCGCTGTTGCAGAATATATTTATAAATTATTATTATCCCTTTGTTTGGGGGGCAAGACGCTTGTGGCATGCAGTTGTGAATCTGAAGAGTATGAAATGGACTTGAAGTCAAAATGACAGGAAAGCTGCGCCACTGACCCATCTCTGAGATGTAGGAGGGCTCCAGCCTGCTGTGGCTTGGTTGGCCGTCATCCAATGGCAAGACCCCATGGACAAGCCCATGAGACAGCTGGAGGATGCTGAGGGCCCACCAACACTTCATCACAAAATGCATCATGATTTCTCTGATCTCCAGACCGCAAGTAGATTCCTAAAAGCACAGCAGCAGAGGGGACAACGCAGCATTGTATTTCATACTTTGCATTATGCTTTTGAAGTTAATGAAACACAAGTTGCAAATAAAGCAATACTCAAATAGTAGCACTACAGACGTATCACTGCAGTACTCAATGTCAAACGTCTAGCATTGTGTAGAGTGTATAAAATACCATAGGAGCTGCTTTTGATTTAAACTTTTCTGCTTGATTTCTCACTCTCCACATTCAACAAAAAGGTTGAGCAAATGTTAAATTTAACTTTATATTATGTTATTATATTATGTATTACATTATATTATGCTCCATACTCATACAAGGTTATCATACAAGGTTTCAGCCACAGATCAGTAAATGCTGTAGATTCAGATGCGTGAATACGTCAAAAACCAACTGTGTGAAATGAACAGCACAATACCGACAGGCATAGAAAGCACAGAGAGGACCAGAGAAGACCAGACAGAGGACCAGAGAAGACCAGACAGAGAGGACCAGACAGAGAGGACCAGAGAGAGAGGACCAGACAGAGAGGACCAGAGAAGACAAGACAGAGAGGACCAGACAGAGAGGACCAGACAGAGAGGACCAGAGAAGACCAGACAGAGAGGACCAGACAGAGAGGACCAGACAGAGAGGACCAGAGAAGACAAGACAGAGAGGACCAGAGAAGACCAGACAGAGAGGACCAGACAGAGAGGACCAGAGAAGACCAGACAGAGAGGACCAGACAGAGGACCAGACAGAAGACCAGACAGAGAGGACCAGAGAGAGAGGACCAGACAGAGAGGACCAGAGAAGACCAGACAGAGAGGACCAGACAGAGAGGACCAGACAGAGAGGACCAGAGAAGACCAGACAGAGAGGACCAGACAGAGAGGACCAGACAGAGGACCAGACAGAGAAGACCAGACAGAGAGGACCAGACAGAGGACCAGACAGAGAGGACCAGAGAGAGAGGACCAGACAGAGAGGACCAGAGAAGACCAGACAGAGAGGACCAGAGAAGACCAGACAGAGGACCAGACAGAGAGGACCAGAGAAGACCAGACAGAGAGGACCAGAGAAGACCAGACAGAGAGGACCAGACAGAGGACCAGACAGAAGACCAGACAGAGAGGACCAGAGAGAGAGGACCAGAGAAGACCAGACAGAGAGGACCAGACAGAGGACCAGACAGAGAGGACCAGACAGAGAGGACCAGACAGAGGACCAGACAGAGAGGACCAGAGAGGACCAGACAGAGAGGACCAGAGAAGACAAGAGAAGACTAGACAGAGAGGACCAGAGAAGACCAGACAGAGAGGACCAGACAGAGAGGACCAGAGAAGACTAGACAGAGAGGACCAGAGAAGACAAGACAGAGAGGACCAGAGAAGACCAGACAGAGAGGACCAGAGAAGACAAGACAGAGAGGACCAGAGAGGACCAGAGGGGCCCAGACAGAAGGCTGAAGGACACAACGACAGAGACAACCCCCTCACCTGCAGTGGCTCCACAGCGTGGGGATCCTGTCCTGGGCTGGAGTTGCAATGGGCCTTTTATATGTCAGCACCCCAGGGAGCAAGGCGACATCCACATGAGCAGCTCCAGTGGGAGGGAGGTGTGGGTGGTGTCACTATCTTACCCCCACCCACCCACCCCAACCAACCAAAAGCTCAAGGCCAGAAGCAAGACTGAAAAAAATAGGCCTAATAGCTGTGACGTGATCAATGACAGACATCAGACTGCTCTGCCAGAACTCTAGCTTGACCGCTGCCATAAGGCTCTGGACATAAGTATGTTATGTTCAACATCTGAGGTCATTTTATCTACAGGACGGCCGATGACTTCAATGCAATATACAGTACATCTTAACAATGATCCTTACAAAAAGTGCATGTCTGTTGGTACAAGAGTAATTGTTTTTTCAGTTGGTTGCATTTTATATTAATGCACAGCAAACACTTTAGGCCTATGTGAACTAATTGACACGTAAACTAAGGTAATTTCATCACGTCCTAATCTGATGCTCTGATGCACATCCTCATCTAGTGCTTCTGATATCACAGAAGCACTATTCCAGGAGCACTCTTTGTTAGCCACCATTACCAGAGGAACTCGTCTGATCAATGCACCATACCTCTCATTTGTTCTCCTAATTGTTTTCTATGGCCGAGGTACATCAGAGGGAACAGGTGGAGTGGGCACAGTGAGGACCGCTTGGAATCATTCAGGTTTGACATTATTCATCAATCACTGATTAGAGGAAATAAAAACATCCGGAACATTAATAGACGTATGAACCTGAGGTCGTTTGATTTCCCACAGAGAGCTTGTTGTTTCACAGAATGAACGACGTCTCTCAGAGAGCACCCATGCTTCTTGTTCTGGATGTCAATCAGATTTTGTACAACCTTTTGACAGCCCAACCAGCAGCCCCTAGAAGCTGTATGAAATGTCCACAAGAGAAAAATGAATCAAGCACAAAACTCATCCATTGCCTTAAAAGCATGAACGCATGCATTGCCAGACTCCAGGAATTGAATGTAAGTGCAAACCTGGAGGCTGTGTATCTAAATGTGTTTGTGTAGCATACAGAAGAACTGTGAATATTTCAGTTCATCTCTTGGAGATGTGTTCTTCTCCAATAGTGACAAACATCAATGAAGGTAGTGGTAGGTGTGCTAGTAGAAACGTAGATAGTAAGAGTATAGATTCTAATTTAAACTGTGCTTTGTTTCATCACCAACTGCCTTCTCAACGTTGCATGGTTTTTGTTTTCATGTGACGCCCGATCTGTCCTTGGGACAGTCACAGGTTTAGAAAAAAAATAATCGTTTTTTTAAATATATTTTTGAATGGTAGTAGTTAGTTGTAGCTTGCACGGTATTGACCTAAGAGAGTAATCTCAATAAACATTTCAGTATCTCATTTATAACTCCATCATCGACACTTCATGCCCCTATACGAGGGTTTAGAAAAAAATAATGTTTTTTTAAATATATTTTATGGTCTTTATGGTCATTGATTCGTAATTAATCTTGAAATTATTTATCATTACAGGAAGACATTGTTGCATTTGAAACTGCCACAGTGTTTCTCATGCAAGACTTGACACAAAGCCTACCTTACAGTATAATTACAGTACTCTCTTGAGTCTTCTCAAAATGGCTGAGTATTGCCAACAAAAAATCCCATGATGCATTCTGATTTACAAACCATACAGAAGGATTCGCTACTCGGGTACCGGGATTGTTATTGGCTGGTTGATCAAAGCTTCTCACCATTGCAGTAAACCCATGGGCACCACAGTCCTTCACTACTAATATGACGCCAACAAGATCTGTTGTGAGTTGTGTGTGTCAATCTAGAACGAAGACAGAATGTATCAATGTACTGCTTGTTTTGAGCTCTTATCATTTAGTATGACTCTAGAATGTAGTATTGACAGTCGGCCATTTGTTTCTGTATCGTATGAGCAGGCTACCACATCGTTATGTCACATAATAACCCCTTGTTCTTTTTCAGAGGCAAAATATTATTTGTGAACTATCCTTGTAGCCCACTTGTTGAGATGTGTGCTCATCCTGCAGGGCTATAATAACATCTGGTTGAAGTGTAAAGCGCGTTTGTGTTTGAGGTTTAATGGGACAAGATCATCATTATCAGACGGCATCAGGAAGAATCTGCCTGTAATGGAGGAGTGACACTGCCTTCTTCTCCAGAAAGCTGCAGTGACACTGCCTTCTTCTCCAGAACGCTGCAGTGACACTGCCTTCTTCTCCAGAAAGCTGCAGTGACACTGCCTTCTTCTCCAGAACGCTGCAGTGACACTGCCTTCTTCTCCAGAACGCTGCAGTGACACTGCCTTCTTCTCCAGAACGCTGCAGTGACACTGCCTTCTTCTCTAGAACGCTGCAGTGACACTGCCTTCTTCTCTAGAACGCTGCAGTGACACTGCCTTCTTCTCCAGAACGCTGCAGTGACACTGCCTTCTTCTCCAGAGCCCTTATATATATTGACCAGAAAGTCTTTTATCCAGGAGCAGGTGGGAGGTGGGAGCCCCAGGTTGGCTAACTTGGGGGTCAGAATGTCCGGTATTATTGTGTTGAAAGCTGAGCTGAAGTCAATGAAGAGCATCCTGACGTAGCTCCCCTCTTTCTCCAGGTGACTCAGCGCTGAGTGGAGAGCGATGGCTATTGCGTCATCTGTGGATCTGTTAGTCCGGTATGCAAACTGGTGCGGGTCCAGGTTGGGGGGGAGACAGGCTTTGATGTGTCTCAAAACCAGTTTCTCAAAGCACTTGGTGATGACTGGGGTGAGTGCTACGGGGCAGAAGTCATTGAGGCTGGTTGTGGGTGACTTTTTAGGGATCGGGATGATTGTGGCAGATTTCAAGCAGGATGGGATGACAGCTTGTTCCAGAGACAGGTTGAAAATGTCAGTAAAGACCTGTGAAAGCTGGATGGCACATGCATTGAGCACCTTCCCTGGTACTCCATCTGGGCCTGCAGCCTTCCTGGGGTTAACTGCACTGAGCACCCGACTCACATACCTCAAGAGTGAGTGGGGGGGGGGGGGGGTGATGGAGGATGATGGGGGTTGTAGTGGTGGTTGGAGTGATTTGGCTGGGTGCTGTGTTTGAGACTCAAAGCGGGCAAAGAAGCTGTTTAGCTCCTCTGCGAATGCCGCATCTGAGTCCCCGGGTGTCACAGCCTCTGTAGTTGGTGATGGTCTTTATGCTCTGCCACACCTGGCGGGGGTTGCTGAGCTGTTCCTCTATCCTCTTGTGTTCTGCTTTGGCAGTCCTAATGCCTCTCCTCAGGTGGGCGCGAGCGGCACTGTACAATGCTCATACAAAAGACCCAACCAAAATTGAACCACAGCTAAACAAATAAACTAACCCTAACCCAAAACCTAACCATCTCGAACCTAATAGCCTACCTATAGTTAACCATCTCTAACCTAATACCAACATTTACCCTAACTCTATACTTAGCCATCTGTAATGTAGCTGGCTGAGTAGTGCTTTGCCTTTAAGGGGAACTTTATATTGAACGTATAATTGGGGAACATTTTTAATGTAACACAGGCAGTTGGAGAACTCCAGTAAAGGAACAGCAGTGAGTTGAAATGTGTGTGTCTATGATTCAACTCAGTAGATGACTCAAAATACAACAGTAACCATCTCTAACACATCTTTACCTGAACATCAAACTTCCTTCCAATGAATACGGAGCTCTCGAAACAGAAAACGCAGGTCTTGTTGTCGATTGATGATGGCGGTATTGACCTAAGAGAGTAATCTCAATAAACATTTAATTATCTCATGTATAACTCCATCGTCGACTCTTCATGCCCCTATACGAGGGCAACAGCTCGACACCTTTTGATCAAGTATAGTGTCAGGTTAACCTTGTACTAAAGCATCGTGTCTGGTTGACCTTGTATTAGAGTAGTGGCCGGCTAACATTGTAGTAAAGCAGTGGTTACCATGGTATGAAGGCATAGTGCTGGAGGGTTGTCAGGTGACCGGTCACGTGGTCTCATCACCTGACCACAGTATCGAGCCTCTGTCACCAGGACGCTGCACTTCTGCTTCTTCGGAGAAACCCGATCAAAATGCCTTTCTCTGAGCTCTATTTTAACGTCGATAATGGCTATTTGGAAGGATTGGTGAGGGGATTCAAGGCCGGCATCCTGTCTCAGGGAGATTATTTGAATCTCGTCCAGTGCGAAACCCTTGAAGGTGAGCTAACGGAGAGCTAAGGACTGCCGTCATTAGCTAATGCTAACGCTAGCTGTAATCTGTGACCAGATTTGCTTTTCTTATTGACGTTATCGACACGTATCTATATATTAACAGTGTTGTTGGTTTTAGAATTATAGAATTATTATAGACATTAGATTATATTTTGACGATTCGTTAGCTCACCGTTGGGAGTCAGCCGAGGTACAGTTCTGTCATATGACCCCACCTCAGGGTGTCGTTTTAGTTCAGGAGCCTCTCCGGCCTGACTGTTATTACCGTGTTGCTCTATGAAGCAGATTGATCCTTACTCAAGGTTTTAGTCATTTTTAACTTCAAGGTTTTGCGTACTTTATTGAAGCAAATGTAGACTGCTATAGTCTCTGAGTCTGGATCGGTTTTATGTTAAAAATGAGAAGTAGATCATTCTGAAAACATATGTCTCGTTCTGTGATTCACCCTTCCTCATAACTGTACACAGTGCATTTGCTTATTACAATTTTCCATGACAATGACATTACATTGGTGGAATCGTTCCCTATAATACTGCAATAATAGTCCCTAAGAACAGCAAGATGGCCCCAACTTGCAGATCAGTGCTCCATGTCTTTGTATTTTATTGAACAGATCTGAAGCTCCACTTGCAGAGCACTGACTATGGCAGCTTCCTGGCCAATGAGGCCTCTCCTCTCACTGTGTCCGTCATTGACGACAAGCTGAAAGAGAAGATGGTGGTGGAGTTTCGTCACATGAGGAACCAGTCCTATGAGCCTCTAGCTAGTTTCATGGACTTCATCACGTAAGCTCCCACTTGTAGAAACCAGGGAACATGTAAACACACCTACATTATCTTGTATTCTCACCAAAGTGATGCAGCAACATCCATATCATTTGGATGTGTGAATTACAACTACTGTACCTTCTTTTTTCTATGGAAAGTGTTTATCAGTGTTTCACATGTGTTCCCAGCTATGGTGCTGATGTGTTAGTGTGAACCCTGATTCAAACATTGTATAATAATATAACGAGAAATTGAAAACACTTTCTAATAATTCTCAGTCATAACTCATCTGTAACACCATAGGTAATGATTTACTTATGGTAACAAAAGTTCAACATGATATACATACATACATACATGATTATACATGATTATACATGATCAATACATGATTAATACGTGCTCCAGTGGACTGGTCCAACTGGCTGATCTTTCACCACATCCAACTGGACATCCAGCTTGTGATGTCACTAGCAGGTAGATTTTGTGGTGGTTTGCAAATCAACATCACACCCGGTGATAAATAATAGAAGCACTTTAACATAGCATAAATGAATCATATACAAACGTCTATTAATGCTTTGTTAATGATTAGTTTGTCGTTAACTAATGGCTTAAAAAGTGATGTAATGTTATGACAGAGCATTATTATAAAGTGTTAGCATTCAAGCCCAGAGCCACATTGTGTTGTCGTTACCTTTGGCACGTTCCAGTCTGTGATGAGCAACCCTTGAGGGACAGTGTATATCACATGTGTATCATACTTCACATCACAGTGTACATCACATGTGTATCATACTTCACATCACAGTGTACATTACATGTGTATCATACTTCACATCATAGTGTATATCACATGTGTATCATACTTCACATAACAGTGTACATCACATGTGTATCATACTTCACATCACAGTGTACATTACATGTGTATCATACTTCACATCATAGTGTATATCACATGTGTATCATACTTCACATAACAGTGTACATCACATGTGTATCATACTTCACATCACAGTGTACATCACATGTGTATCATACTTCACATCATAGTGTACATCACATGTGTATCATACTTCACATTACAGTGTACATCACATGTGTATCATACTTCACATCACAGTGTACATCACATGTGTATCATACTTCACATCATAGTGTATATCACATGTGTATCATACTTCACATCATAGTGTATATCACATGTGTATCATACTTCACATCACATGTGTATCGTACTTCACATCACAGTGTACATCACATGTGTATCATACTTCACATCACAGTGTGATACAAAGCAGATGATGACAGTGTTGGACCTTAGTCCAGTGCCCTTTTCATGAAAATATAAATCATCTGATTGGGTTTAATGGTGATAAACTCACTAAAATATCACCTCTATGGACAGCTTGGCTCAATGTTTGTCATGGGTGAGCAGCCTTTGGTCAAGAAGTCAATGTTGAATCACTTCAGAACATTTTAATATCGTATTATTGTTATTGAAGATGTTATTTATTTCTATTCTATTGTTATACATTTTTTTAGAAATATAACAATAACTATGTTTTAATGTATTATTGATGTATTTTGTCATGGCTGATGCGATGGTTCTGTTAATTCAGTGGCTGCACTGCACTGCTGAATGCATGCAGGAGAAAAACCGCTTTATGTTTTTACGTCACACATGAAGCAGAAACTCTGTTCCCCTGCTGCGCTCCAGCTACAGCTACATGATTGACAACGTCATCCTGCTGATCACGGGGACTCTGCACCAGCGAGCCATCTCTGAGCTGGTGCCCAAATGCCACCCGCTGGGAAGCTTTGAGCAGATGGAAGCCGTCAACATTGCGCAGACTCCGGCTGAGCTGTACAATGCCATTCTGGTGGACACGCCTCTAGGTAGGGACTCACAGATGTGTGGCCGCTCACTGTCCATTGGCTGTGAGTCCATTGATAATATATTCTTTGCAAAGTCAAGCACCTTAAATTTAAAATCCACTTGGAAAAGTTTTGATCCAACGCCATGCTTAAAATATATTTTTTTAATGCTGATGAAAAAAAAGATTTGATGAACTTTATTTTAATTTGTCTTCAGCTGCCTTCTTCCAGGACTGTATCTCCGAGCAGGACTTGGATGAGATGAACATTGAAATCATTCGGAACACGCTTTACAAGGTTGGAAAACGGGCCAAGACCGGCTCAAAAATCATATTTAACATACTATTATTAATTATTATTATTAATGTTGAGAACGTGTAGTTTGTAATATTCCATCTGTCTCTCAGGCTTATCTAGAGGCTTTCTACAAGTTCTGCTCAAACCTGGGAGGAACCACAGCAGATACCATGTGCCCAATTCTAGAGGTGAGATTGTCCAGACCATCGAACACAGAACCAGTCTGACCAGCCGAGTTGTGTGTAGATCACTGTAGGGATGGAAGGCAGGGAAGAGTGTGCACAGTTTGGGATGAAACTACCAAACAGGGAGACAGACAGACAGACAGACAGACAGACAGACAGACATACTTTAATGATCCCTGAGGGAAATTGCATCAAACACTACGAAACAAAACTGATTGTCACAGCAATATGATTATTATGAACAGAGATGACTATAAACTGATACTTTATATTGGCCTCCTTGTAACTGACTGTTGACACAGTAAGTAGGATGAATACCGAGCGCATCAGGGGTTGTGCAGAGTGCTCACTGCTCAGTAGAGAACACAACAGTAGCGAGTTGGAGTGGAGGCTGATGTTGTCGTGATCACCAGTGTTACAGGATCCACTGGTGGAATTTGATCACTGCCATTTTGTTATGAAGATGTTTTTTCTCAAAAATAAAACTGAAAAACATCAAAACTCTACTGTGTTGTCAACTTGCCAATGTAGTTATTTATATTAATGTGGGCTGCTACTGGCACAAAGGCCTTGAATTATCATTTAACAATATTACATGTGAAAAGACAAGAGGGCCATTCTAGATACTTTTATACCTCATCAATAAATAGCCCTAATGACATGTGGTCAGCCTCCTCACAGGGCAGGTGTGTGTGTGTGTGTGTGTGTGTGTGTGTGTGTCTGTGTGTCTGTGTTTGGAATGTACACACCGTTCCAACACAGAGAGAATGAGCAGTTGTTGGAGCCCTGGCTCAGTCACATCTGGGAACATCAGGGTTCCACTGTGATGGATAGGTGGTGGTATGGTATAGATAGGTGGCAGTATGGTATAGATAGGTGGCGGTATGGTATAGATAGGTGGTGGTATGGTATAGATAGGTGGCGGTATGGTATAGATAGGTGGCGGTATGGTATAGATAGGTGGCGGTATGGTATAGATAGGTGGCGGTATGGTATAGATAGGTGGCGGTATGGTATAGATAGGTGGCGGTATGGTATAGATAGGTGGCGGTATGGTATAGATAGGTGGCGGTATGGTATAGATAGGTGGCGGTATGGTATAGATAGGTGGTGGTATGGTATAGATAGGTGGTGGTATGGTATAGATAGGTGTGTGTAACAATGTGTCCTCTCTACGTTGCTTCCAGTTTGAGGCGGACCGCAGGGCCTTCATCATCACCATCAACTCGTTCGGCACAGAGCTGTCCAAGGAGGACCGGGCCAAGCTGTTCCCTCACTGTGGCAAGCTGTACCCGGAGGGCCTGGCCCAACTGGCCCGCGCTGACGACTATGAGCAGGTCAAAGCTGTGGCCGACTTCTACCCCGTGAGTCCTGGCCCCGCCCACCAGCTCTCTGAGCTGCCACGTATCGCTCAGCCACCTAGAGCAGCACCACGTATCACTCAGCCATCTAGAGCAGCACACGTATCACTCAGCCACCTAGAGCAGCACCACGTATCACTCAGCCATCTAGAGCAGCACACGTATCACTCAGCCATCTAGAGCAGCACACGTATCACTCAGCCACCTAGAGCAGCACCACGTATCACTCAGCCATCTAGAGCAGCACACGTATCGCTCCACCACCTAGAGCAGCACCACGTATCGCTCCACCACCTAGAGCAGCACTACGTATCACTCCACCACCTAGAGCAGCACCACGTATCACTCCACCACCTAGAGCAGCACCACGTATCGCTCCACCACCTAGAGCAGCACCACGTATCGCTCAGCCATCTAGAGCAGCACCACGTATCACTCAGCCATCTAGAGCAGCACACGTATCACTCAGCCACCTAGAGCAGCACCACGTATCGCTCCACCACCTAGAGCAGCACTACGTATCACTCCACCACCTAGAGCAGCACCACGTATCGCTCCACCACCTAGAGCAGCACCACGTATCACTCCACCACCTAAAGCAGCACCATGTAGAGCAGAACCACCTAGAGCAGCTGGGCATCCTGAGTATGATATGGTATGATATAGTATCATACCATCCTGAGTATGATATGGTATGATATGAAGTATGATCAGGTTGCAGATCATTCTGCATGCTGCTTCTCAGCCAATCAGATCAGTTTGGTGCCCTGAAGAAGGAGCAGGGGTCTGCTGAACACGCTTTGGGGCACGTTGCTCACAGTAGAAAAGGTTTTGCTCAGATTTAGATCTGATTAGTTAAGGTTAAGAGGGAACATGTTGTTCAAACATGTTCAGCACACCTGGCACATGGTGAACGAGGACGCATCGCAAGCATATCTCAAGCATATGGGTCATCAGGTTGGATTTCTATTATCTTCCCCACAATACTGAATACATTTCCATTGAAGACTACACTTGAGGCTTGTTGTTGTTGAAGGTAAAACGTAACATTTAACTGAAATGAGTCTGTATCAAGGAAGGCTGTGTGTTGACTACACACTTGTATAACTGACCTGGGAGCTTGTGTCCCCTTGTGTTAGCAGCAACATTGATCTGTGCTCCACACATGTCCATCGTGTCCTGGCTGCTGTTTAGGAATATAAACTCCTGTTTGAGGGAGCTGGCAGTAACCCTGGAGACAAGACACTGGAGGACCGGTTCTTTGAGCACGAAGTGAGCAACACACACACACACACACATACACACACACACACACACACACACACACACACACACACACATACACACACACACATACACACACACACACACAGACACACACACACACACACACACACACACACACACACACACACACTCTGAACCCCTGCCTGCCGTCTCCTGCAGGTGAAGCTGAACAAGCTGGCCTTCCTCAACCAGTTCCACTTCAGTGTCTTCTACGCCTATGTGAAGCTCAAGGAGCAGGAGTGCAGGAACATCGTCTGGATCGCTGAGTGCATCGCCCAGCGCCACCGCGCCAAGATAGACAACTACATACCCATCTTCTAGTACCCCCCAGGGTGCTGTCTGTCTCTCTCTCTATCTCTCTGTCTCTCTCTCTTTCTATAACCACATGCTCACCATACCCCCCAATCAATGCCATTGATCTCCCCTCAGCATCTGTTTCCTGTGGGCCTCTGTGTTTCCCTTTCATTCCGTAGTGTCTGAGCAGGTCCACAACAACACATTGGGACATGTTTCCTTTGGTCCCTGTGTCTCCCTCCTTCAAGTTGTAAAAAAGAAGTAGCTTATTTATTTTAGTGTGGTTGGTTTGTCTGTCCGTATGTTGGCCATTCTTCTGTCCTGACGGCATGTAGGAGATACCGTTTATCACAGTGGCTTTAGATTGATCTGTGGATTAAAGTGTTTGTGTCGTGTTTCCAAATTCATGACTATAAAAATGACTATAAAAAGGGTGAATCAACTCAGTTTTCTGTGTAATTTACTGCATTTGTTATGAAAGACAATAAGATGTTGACAGATGGATTTAATGACTCAAACAAGCTTAACTGCAACTTATATAATGCTGTGTGCTATGAGCAAAATGTCATGTGTGAATTGTGTCTGATAAATGAATGGTTATAAAGCTTGATCTATATTCAATTCTCCATTGGGAAAGATTATATGTAAAAGAATACAATATATACATATTTCAAGATGGATATTCAATTTATTTTCTTTTTGTAAAAATGATTTGTTGCTGCTTCATCAGTTGTGTTTTGTGAAAAGTGTACTGTAAAAATGACAACCAATAAACGTGTTGTCCTGTTCAAGCTTATAAGTCTTAAGGAACCTGCAGCTCAGGTCGCTACCTGGATGCTGCTGACATTTAGCCTACAAGAAGTCACAAGGTTCTGTAATCTGAGAAATAATGGTCAGAACTGACCATGACTATACTGTTTTAAGATATTTTAATTTTTACGATGATTTTCGGACCTCTTCCACTCAATCCAAAACAAGCTTCACCAAAAGCTGCTTTTGATTTCTAATTGGTCCAATCAACACACACCTGTCAACACCTGTGGTTAGCTCCTCAAAACCACGCATCTTCATTCCAAAAAGCAACTAATGTGACCGCATGCCGCAAACATGTTTAAGAGTGGATAACCTACTGTAGCCTATATATACATAACTCAACAAAATCACTGACCAGAACTTGATAATTTGAAATGACTTTACAATTTCAAAACAGCAATCGCTTCTTTGAGCTCCACTGCTCCACAGGGTTGACTGACTGGGATATGGACGAGGAGATGAAGCTGACAACCACAACAGACCAGTATTTTCAAGGTAGGATGGCCTTACCCTTACGTTAAAACCTTGCCTACAGAAATTGCCTATAGATTCTTGAATGGTAAACCAATAGTTGCAGTTTTGAATGTGACTTGATAAATGTCATTACCACTGACAGACGAGAAGCTGAACGACCAATACCTCGTTCAGTGGCATTACGCAAGAATATCACGCAGGAAAAATAAGTATCATCATGATCAGAAATCAGGTGAGCTGGTTGGGGCCATGAGCAGGAACACAGCCTAGAGAGCACCCACCTCATTTATTTATAATGCTTTTATTTATATTTATTATTATTTACTGTAATTTCCCAGCTTGGGATCAATAAAGTATTTCTATTTCTATTTATCATTGCAGAATCCTCTGTGAAGTCAAACCTATGGTTGATGGTGAATCCAAACTTGGCCTGCCCAATTAAATACATGAAAAGATCAGTATATATACCAACAGTTTGCAATGCCCCCGGTGGGCCGCAACAGCCCCGACCCTTCACTGGCGGCCCAGCCCCCCCAGCCCCCCCAGCCCCTGCGCCCCCCTGCCGTGCTCGGTGCTCCCACGCTCCGTCATCCTCCAGCGGCTTCGTGGTACTCACTGTTGGTCTTTCTTTTCTAGTTTTATTTCAGAACTTTTTTTTTCTTATATTTGAAAAGCAGTGCTATGGAATAATTGTATGTCCCTTTTTAATAGGCCTACATTAGGCCTACATAAAATGACACCCTGCGGGGGTCACCAGAATATGGCTGTAAAAGATGACACGTATTCATGCAGGCTTTTAGCGAAAGGTATCCCGAGCAGTGATAATTGTCTGTTGTTTGTCTCAACTGAGCGAGGTGATGAAGAGCATGCAGCGCTGCTGGAGGTCCCGTCGTACCGAAAGGTACCAACCCGACTAAAGGCACGGATCGCCAAAGTGAGAAAGGGGTTGTTAAACTTGATGTTTTCAGTAACTGTAATGTTTTTACTCGTCTCCATTTTGCAGTGGTTAAAGTAAGCTTAACTCTCGTTGAACATCTGCTATGGACCTCTGTATTTCCAATGAACTGACTCCCGTAAAACAGTCATAGTCCTATTGGCAACAAGGGAAATCTTGGTCAATGAATCGGTTTTGAAATCACTATTGCCAAGAAATGCCCTTGTTGCAATTAAAGCGATGGTTTAAAATTAGTCTAAGTATCCAAGTATACTGAAGTAGGCCTACTAGAACTACATAATCAACGGACTGCTATTTTCAGGACAAAAAGTCCCTGAAGATGGGCTGGCCGCGGCCGCCGGTCAACTACTGCATTCTCATCGCCATGGCGCTCAGCAGCAGTCGCTCGGGGAGCCTGAATGTTCAGCAGATTTACAACTTCACCAGGTCGGTGCAGCCTCGTGACCTAGCGGCCATGTTGGGTGGGTAACTCTTTGGAGAAACTATGAAAAATATGAAACATTGAATAAAACTGTAATTAGTTTACCTCTACCTATCCAAATAAGTGATATGGCTGCTGAAAAAGGGCGGTTCATATTTGTTAATGGACTTCCATCAATCCAGTCAAAAATGACCATTAGGTACCATGTTTTGTTCACCTAATCTTCCCAAAACCTCAACCTCTATTACAAGTAAATACATTTGAAAAAGTAGTGAAGTAACCAGGTTTTTTGCAGTAGGCCTGGTGCTTTTATCATTCCTCACCCCTCCACACTGGACCAGCTAAAGAGCAGCTTCAGTAACACTCATTCAACGCCGCTGCAAGAAGGAACAATGCAGAAAGTCGTTCCTCCCCACTGCAATAAGACTTTACAACTCATCTGCCTCTATCAGATCCACCACCACAGTACTGGATTAACTCAACCCGTCACTGCTTTTCACAATCTCCGCTTACAACACTGCATTCTCTTGTACTTATTTATGTTATTTATATATTTTTTTAAATTATATTTATATTTATTTGTACCCGGGCTGCTATGGCGACCCAATTCCCCTTAGAGGATTCAAGTTTTTGTCTCTCTAAATGTAATCCCGCTGACTGGCGTTGGCAGGGAGCACTTTCCCTTTTTCCAGACCGCTCCTGACGGCTGGAAGAACACCATTCGCCATAACCTGTGCTTCAGCAACAGCTTCCGGAAGACCCCCTACCAGCTGTGCAGGGAGGGCAAGCGCAGGTCCTGCCTGTGGCACCTCACCCTGGATGGCCGCCACAGGCTCCGGGACGAGATCCGCACCTTGACTGGAGCCTCGTTCCAGGAGCTGAAGGGCAGCATGGCCCGGCCTGGTGAGTTACTGGATCATCAAATCAGCCCCTTCTGTGGATCTGCCTGTGAGAAAAAACACTCGCTGGTTGTTCAATGGAAAGAAATACTTCAATTTGTTATTGACATAAGTTGTAAAAATGTTCTGGTTATTAAATTGCATGTCTTTTTTCCAGATGTAATTCATACCTTGTTTGTGCTGTGAGTGTGATTGGAACAGAATCCACACCAGGTATTGAACCCTTTCTTCATGGCGTTAAGCTCATGCTGTTCTGTGTCCCAGAGCCTGCAGCGTTGTTGGACTGCCTTTACTGGCTGCTGGGTCATGGGAGGCCACTTCATGTAAAGGATCATTTTGAATACAGCCTTAGTTCTTAAAAATGTCAAGGATTAGTTGTAGTACTGCTGAGTCCTTCTGTCAGCCAAATTCTCCTACACACGTCAGTCAGGTAATCAAATGTTGTTCAGCATGCAAATTGATCAGAACAGCTAGCATTTCTTTCTAGCTGGCAATGTTGCAATGTTAAGTATAAAGTTACTAAATTATTCATCACTGAATTACAAAAAATATCATGTTTATTATGTTACTTCAGTTTGGTGGATTTATTTGGTTGTCGGTTCAACTGTTCTCATGCTGGGTGTTTTCTGCAGTGACATTAGGGCAGCCCAGTGAGTGACTGTGAAGCAGCTTTCATAGGACACTGACTGTACCAGAAAGTCCCTGATGGAATCCCTTCTGGCTGGTCCTGTCAGGGTGCCCAGTGGTCATTTTGTGAGAATGATTCTTGTAATGGCTTAAAGGTAATCTTTCAATAAATTATTGGAACCAAATGCATTTTCTTTTTTTCTTTCATGTTAAAAATGTAATTCTGTAATGTCATTTCCAATTACATTCAGGTCATTTAGCAGCAACTAGCCCTGCTAGTCACATGACATCAATTTGCCTCACTGACAGGTCTCTGCAACAAAATGTTCCTGCTTGTTTTCCATTCTCACTTGACCTAAACATGTATATCATCCAAACAAATTCCCACTGCCTTCTATTCAAATGGTGTCTTCTTCTATTCAAATGGTGTCTTCTTGAACCAGCCAAATGATTTGAGTTTCTCCGCAACAGTCACTGTCCGCTGTCTATATATAGCGAGGCTCTCTGCACCACACAAAGCATATCAGCCAAGACGACGTCTGAGTGAACTGGATGCTTAGGATGTGGACGTGTGGCCTCCTTCAGACTCTCCTCAGCATGGCCCTCCTCCCCAGCCATGTGTGCGTCTTTGGGTCGGTGGTTAGAAAATCTATAAATTACAATTTCCTGTTGCCTTCCACTTGGCAGGAGGCCAGGGACTCCTGCAGGTATTATTACTGTTTCATTATGTATCTTTAAAAACAAGTTATTCATTTGAATATCATAAACAGTATTCATTTAATGTAATTGATGAAACCATGAAAAACGTTTGCGAGCTAATGATAGCCAACATTTCGGTGATGTTTTAGGCCTGGATGCATTTGACCATATTGTTTTTCTCCCTCCCCGACCCACGTTTCCCGTCTGCTCCCAGTGTGATGGTTCTGATGTGTTCCATTGTCTGACACGTTTATGCTCCACTAGGATGGCCTCCGGGGGTCTGGCCTTACTAACGCGACAGTCTGACCTGGACAGTCTCAACCCCTACATCTATCTGTCATGGATTGGCCTGCACAACACTGGACAGGGCTGGGAATGGTCTGATGGAACAAAATATGCATTCAGTCATAGAGATTGGAGAGCTGGTCATTCTGCCGGGGCAGGAGACTGTTCCGTGGTCAACTCCACAGAGAGCAGGTGAGGAACCATGTGGACTCTGGACATGTCTTGTTTCCCTCACAATACTTTAGGGATATCTGTGTTGTCCTGAAGAGAGGGCAACTGTCTGGCGGGCCAAGTTAAATATATATATAAACACACAGTATTTATGGCAAAACCCCTCCATATCCAACAGTAATCTGCAGTTTATTGTTGTTACAGTAAATGTAATGGTAAACTTAGATTTTTTTTTTCTGCTTTTTCAGAAAATACCAGGCCCAACCCTGTGATAACAGGTTGTTCTTCTACTGTTATGACCAAGACTCGGCCATCACATTTGTCATGTGGGCCACAACGTGGGAGAATGCCCAGACTTACTGCCGGACAAATCACATTGACCTTGTGACCCTGGAAGGAGGACTAACAATCAAAGATCTGGCTGCTGCTGATCTATTCTATGTCTGGACAGGACTACACAGAGCTGGCCCTGGTAAGGCCCTGGTCAACATTTTATTTCACTGTTAGAACCTGCTGTTCCAACCGCTCTGAACTGGGGTTGTAGTGTTAACATGCCTCCAACATGTTCTGGTGTTCTACACACATGCAGAAGGACTGCATTACTGGAACCTCATAAACCCGACCAACATCTTAGCATAGGCTGAGGCATTATTTTCTACCATGGTGTTTGTGATTTATCAAGAGGATGCCGCTCTTCTGTCCATGCTTCCAGTCTTGTTCATTCAGAGTGTTGCACTTAAGATGAGAAGGGTCCGGACTCCCTTCTCTCTCGCAAAAGAGAAAACTTTGTATTAATCGCAGACAGGAAATCCAGGAATGGATACTGTCTGTTTTCCTGTAGGTACTGAGTACTGGAAGGCGGGGTCTTTCTCATGTGTTCCTACTGTTTTCCATTTCCTGCTGGGTTATTGAGGATTCAGGGTGGAGTGTGCTGTCTAATGTTGCATTTTAAGTCCCAATTTGTTGAACTGCTGCAAGGATGTTGACTTACACTCCTGTGTATGTAGACCACAGATCTTGTTTGACATTTAATCTTGTTTGCATATGATAATTTCTGCACTAATAGGTGCAGATTGGCAGTGGAGTCTCGGCCAATCTGGTTATGAACACTGGGAGGAAGGGAAGCCGACCGGAGACGGGGACTGTGTTGGCATCTCCAACACAGAGGACAAGATGACCAACTTAAACTGCTCGTCTGCATGGCCCTTTTACTGCTACTCTGACAACCTGGTACTGGTACAGGAGAGCAAGACATGGGAGGAGTCCCTGGAGCACTGCAGGAACATGGGCTTCACAGACTCCAGTGTTTGGCAGTTCAACGATCTGATCAGTATAAGTGATGAGATGGATCAGCTCACTGTGTGGTCTAGGATCGACGAAGCCACTACAGATGAGGTAGGGCCATGAAATAAGTTCACATATTGGTGCTTCTGAAGCACATATTCTAGAATAAGATTCAAGATTTCAAGATTCAAGTAAACTTTATTGTCAGTTTCCGTGAATGTACAGGCCATACACAAGAACCGAAATGCCGTTTCCCTCAATCCCTTGTGCAAGACAGCATGCAATATAAATATAAATATATAAAAAATATGGGTATATAACAAATAAACCAGTTGTTATTCTAATTATATTGCTTAAAAAAGTACAAGACAGCAGCTTGAGATGTGAAAACCTCTGATTGGAGGATGTTTTGTCTCAACTTGTCCTCTGTCCTCCACCAGGTGTGGACCGGTCTTCGCTACCTTGCTCACAGATGGTTCTGGAGCGATGGGACCGCTGTGCCATACCAGGACTTGCCGCACTGTCCAGATCTCGGGCAATATTGTGGAACTCTGGTCAGGGACAACAACACAATACAGTGGAACATCAGGGACTGCACCGAGAAAAGAAACTTTCTCTGCTACAGGAAATATTGATCATTAAATGTATTAAGATAAGATAAGATATTCCTTTATTAATCCCCCTTAGGAGAAATTCACAGTGACCAACAAACCTGACTATAGACGATAAACAATAAATAGATTTACCTAAACAAGATTAAATTATATGAGAGCTCTTAAAGTCAGATCAGGTGAAAAAAGTGAGAACCTATATACATAAATAGTAATCATCATTGAGATGAACAGTGCAATTGGTAGATGAGCATACATGGTAGTCATTATTGAGGTGGACAGTGCAGTTGGTAGGTAAACATACTTGGTAGTTATCATTGAGGTGGACAGTGCAGTTGGTAGGTAAACTCAACTCAACCTTTATTTATAGAGCACATTTTAAAACAACTGGGGTTGACCAAAGTGCTGTACAGGTTAAGAATTACAACAAACAATGAAGATAAATACTAAAATACATGTACACAATGCAATAAAATAGAATAAGATAAAAAGAAAAAAGATAAAACTAGAATAAAATAAATTAAAGTTTAAATTAAAATGTTTGCCAAGTATCCACCTAAGCTTGATTAAATGCCAGGGAGAAAAGGTGTGTTTTTAGGGAGGATTTAAAAACCTCAAATGATCCTGCAGATCTGATGTGCCAGGGCAGGTTATTCCAGAGCCTAGGGCCCGCCGCCACAAAGGCTCGGTCACCTTTGGTTTTTAGTTTTGTTTTAGGGGTGACCAGTAGCAGCTGATTAGCGGATCTCAGTGTTCTGGCGGGGGTGTGGATATGAAGGAGCTCAGTCAAATACTGGGGGGCTCGGCCATTAAGAGCAATAAAAACAAACAATAAGATTTTAAAATCAATTCTAAAAGCAACTGGGAGCCAGTGCAGCGAAGCCAGGACAGGGGATATGTGGTCACGCTTGCGTTTGCGGTGAGAAGACGGGCAGCTGCGTTTTGTACCAACTACAGGCGGTGCAAGAGTGAGTGATCCGGGCCAAAATAAAGAGAGTTACAGTAATCCAATCTTGTGTTAATAAAAGCATGGATTACAGTCTGATCTCTCCAGATCTCTATGTGGCAGATATCCCTTTACTTTTGATAAAATTCTCAAATGGTAAAAACTGTTTTTCACGACTGAGCTAACCTGGCGATCAAATTTCAGTCATCAAATATTATACCAAGATTTTTTACACAAGACCGAATGTTTGGTGTAAGAGGGCCCAGAAAGCCAGCTGGAAATTCTGCTGGACCACATCCAAACATGATTTCAGTCTTCTTTTCATTTAGATTCAGAAAGTTTAAGGTCATCCAGATTAACATCGTTTAGACAGTCAAGCAAAGTCTGTACTGAATCATTGGATTTAGATGTCAAAGGCAAATAGATCTGAACATCATCGGCATGAAAAGAGAGATTATACTTCTTAAAGATTGACCCTAATGGTAGCATATACAGCAGGAATAGAATCGGCCCGAGGATGGAGCCTTGGGGGACCCCAGAAGTAAGAGGGGCTGAGGGTGAGATGAATTCACCTAGCTGCACAGAAAAACTCCGATCAGTAAAGTAGGACTGGAACCATGAGAGAGCAGAGCCTGTAATGCCCACCCACTGCTCTAGTCGTGTTAAGAGGATCCCATGATCCACAGTGTCAAAGGCAGCTGTTAACTCAAGAAGCACTAGCATAGCAGGGTTTCCCGAGTCAACGGTTACCATAAGATCATTAAAAACTCTGAGCAGTGCTGTCTCAGTGCTATGTGATGGTTTAAAGCCAGACTGAAACTTCTCATAGATATCATTGGCCACTAGGAATGATTGGACCTGAATAAAAACCACTTTCTCTAAAATTTTGGATAAAAATGGCAGTTTAGAGATAGGCCTGAAGTTGGCCAGCACAGAGGGATCCAGGTTTTTTTTTTTTTATAAGAGGCTGCACAACAGCGTGTTTGAGAGCAGCTGGAACACATCCGGTGCTAAGACTGGAATTAATAAATAAAAGTATATCAGAGCCCACCGTACTGAATACCTCTTTAAAAAGACGAGAGGGGATGCTGTCTGAAGAACAGTTTGTAGGTCGCAAATGCTGCACAACATTGGTCAGTGCGGAGAGGGATACAGGTTCAAACTGATCAAAAACAGCATGTGAAGGAGGAACGGTGAGGTCAGAGCTAGGGCCTACAGAAGAGAAGGCAGGTGGCCTAAGAGCAGAGATTTTTTCAATAAAAAATTTGAGAAAACTCTCACAAAGGAAGAGCGAGGGTACAACTGGAGAGTTATCACAAGGATTTACAAGGGAGTTAAAAATGTTAAAAAGAACTTGGGGCTTGTGACTATTACATGAGACAAGACTGGAAAAGTATTCCATTTTAGCAGCCTTAACAGCGCTCTGGTACACAGACAGGCTTTCATGAAGAGCTTCTTTAGAGACATGGAGCTTATCTTTTTTCCACTTTCTCTCAGCGCGCCGACATGAGTGCCTGAGAGTGCGTGTGGACTCGTTAAGCCACGTTTCTGTACGTGCTTTTATGCGCTTTGTTCTGAAAGGTGCAACAGAATCAAGGATATCCGCGCAAGTAGAATTAAAATGGCTTAAAAAATCTTCAGTTTTGAAAGCATGATTATCATCCAGAGTGCTAGGTATATCACTAGAAAAGATATAATCATTATACATGGCTGAAAACTGCGATGCAGTTTGAGCGTTAATTGTGCGCAGACGGCGCGTAGAAGCACAGGTTTTTGCCCTCAAAGATGGGATTGAAACAGTAAAAAGCACAGACAGATGGTCAGAGATACATGCTGATTCACAGATTTCATTGACGCTCACAGATAAATCATATGATAAAACCAAATGTGCCCTTTCTTGTGAGTCGGGTCTTTAACACATTGAACAATATTAAAAGATTCAAATAGGTTTAAGAAATCAGTGACCAGTGGTCTTGATCTACAACAGACATGTATATTGAAATCTCCAGAAATAAGAAAATGAACGTATTTCACAGAGGCACTTGACAAAAAATCTGCAAAGTCACAGATGAAATCCTTATTGAATTTTGGAGGGCGATAGACAACCGCAAACATCCATCCATCCATTATCGAAACCGCTTATCCTCTATGAGGGTCGCGGGGGGGCTGGAGCCAATCCCAGCTGCAATGGACGAGAGGCGGGGTACACCCTGGACAGGTCGCCAGCCTATCACAGGGCTAACATATAGAGACATACAACCATTCACACTCACATACACACCTATGGTCAATTTAGAGACACCAATTAACCTAGTCCCCAACCTGCATGTTTTTGGTCTGTGGAAGGAAGCCGGAGTACCCGGAGAGAACCCACGCGAGCACGGGGAGAACATGCAAACTCCACACAGAAAGGTCCCGGGTCCCAGGTGGATTCGAACCCAGAACCCTCCTCAGAACCCTCTTGTGAGGCGACAGTGCTAACCACTGCACCACCGTGCCGCCCAACCGCAAACATAACAGAGAAAAAGGAAAGTTGTAGCTCAAAAGTTTGCAGTTCAAAGCTGGAGTAGGTAGCAGACGGAATAAGACGGCACTGAAAGCTGGATTTGAACACCGAGGCCAGGCCGCCACCTCTGCCGGTGCTCCGAGGGGAGCTGAGGAATAAACAGCCGGGAGGAAGGAGTTCAGACAGCGGTGTGCACTCACCATCCCGAAGCCAAGTCTCTGTCAGGAGCATAAAGTCCAAATCCCGTGAAGTGAAGAAGTCATTCAATAAAAACGTTTTGTTCACTAACGACCTGGCATTCAGTAAAGCCATGCGAAGCTCTAGCTCCTCAGTAGCCGGTGACACAGCGCGTTTCAGCGGCCGAAGGAGTTCAGGTGTTACGCCGCGTCTGTGGCCCCGGAACTGACAGCACCGGCGTGGAACCTCCACTGCCGGGTCAGAGGGAGTACCAGGAAACTTCAGCGGGACCGGGCACAGGTTGGGAAGCGTCGGGAAGCCGGCGATCAGAGTAGTCAAAGGCTCAGGGAGGATAGGACGGATCCAACAGCCCCTCATGTGCAGTGCGCGCTTCACCGCGGGGAAATAGCGTCCATCATGGATTAGATGAGCATCGGCCCTCCAAAAGAAGCCACCAGGTAGGCCTTGAGTTTCACAATCACACCACCCCGTTTTCCGCGTCTTCTGAAGCGTCTTTTCCGAAGATGAGCGCAGGGGAAATGCAGGAGGTGCGCAGGGACTTCAGCAAGCACAGGTGGGAGACAGGTGTGTTGTTTTCCTAGTCTGGGCTTTGATAATAGCAGTGACTCACTGAGAGCCTTAATGTTAAAAAGAGCCTGGCGCTTGTAAACAATCAGAGAGGATATATCTTGGCAGAATACACATAGCAGTAGGGTAACTGCAAACAATAAGCTGAGCAGATGAGGGAGAGAAGGCTGACGGCTTGCCAACACAGGCACCATCTCTGGCTCTTTATCTCACATACTAAACATACTTGGTAGGTATCATTGAGATGAACAGTGCGAATTGGTAGGTGAATAGATGAATAGTGCAATTGGTACCATAGTCTTGCTGAGGTGTAGATATAAAAATAGACATGAAAATAAAATAGATGTGGAGTTATCAGTTGTGCAAAATAGATGTGCAAATGTGCAGAATTTGCAAGATGCAAAATGTGCAAGTTTTACAGGATATTCAAGTACAACATGTGAGTAGACCTAAAATAACAACGGCTTAGAAAACAGTCCTGAGGTGTGTAGTGTGGTGTTCAGTCCATTATCTGGTGCAGATTGGGGCTTCCGAGAAGTTGGGAGCGGGTAGTTGAGGTATTGTGGAGCCTGATAGCTGATGGGATGAAAGAGCCCCCCAAGCGCTTTGAGGCACGTGGCTGAGTGAGCCTATGGCTGAACGTGCTCCTGAGTTGCCTCAGCTCGGCATAAAGAGGGTGAGAGGGGTTGTCCAGGATCGCCTGCAGCTTTCCCCTCATCCTCCTCTCTGTCGCCGCCTCCACACAGTCCAGCTTCATCCCCACCACAGAGCTCGCCTTCCTCACCAGCTTGTTCAGCTTGCTGGCACCACCGCTCCCAATGCCTCCTCCCCAGCACACAACAGCAAAGAAGGTGACACTGGTTACCACAGACTGGTAGAACATCCGTAGCAGCCTAGTGCACACATTGAAAGATCTGAGCCTCCTCAGGAAGAACAGCCTACTCTGTCCCTTCCTGTAGAGGGCCTCAGTGTTGTCCGACCAGTCCAGTTTATTGTTCAGGTGCACCCCAAGGAACTTACAGGTATCCACCATCAGGCTGGACTACTGCAACGCACTCCTCATCGGGATCTCTGGCAAGAGACAGAGACTCCAATACATTCAGAACAGCGTTGCCAGGATCCTGATGAGGGTGCGCAATCATGACCACATCACCCCCATCCTGAAATCGCTCCACTGGCTCCCGGTCCCACTCAGAATTCAGTACAAGGTCTCCCTTCTCACCCACCAGTGCATTCATGGTCACACCCCCCCCTACCTCAGGGAACTCCTCAACCCCCAGACCTCCTCACGCTCCCTCCGCTCTGCAGCCACAAACACGCTCCAAGTCCCCAGAACCAAGCTCCACACCATGGGTGACCGGGCTTTTTCCTCTGATGCCCCGAAGCTGTGGAATGCCCTCCCTGACCACCTCAGGGCCGCACAGACTACAGATGCTTTTAAACGAGGCCTAAAAACCTATCTCTTTACAAAAGCATTCTGCTAAATGTTCTTTTATTGGTTTTTAGGTTTCACTTTTTTATTGTTTGTTGAATTGTTTTTCTTTTTTTTTTTAAATATTTATTGCCATTTCTGTTTTTAATTGTATAAATTCCAACTGTTTTTAATCCCTTCTCTGCTCTGTAGCACTTTGAGATTGCTCAAATGTAAAGTGCAATACAAATAAAATACATTATTATTATTATTATTATTATTATTATTATTATTATTATCTGGGGCAGCCGGCCTACTGGTTAGGGCTTTGGATTTGTAACCGGAGGGTGGCCGGTTCGAACCCCGACCAGTGCGCATGGCTGAAGTGCCCTTGAGCAAGGCACCTAACCCCTCACTGCTCCCCGAGCGCCGCTGTTGCAGGCAGCTCACTGCATCGGGTTTAAGTGTGTGCTTCACCTCACTGTGTTCTGAGTGTGTCACTAATTCACGATTGGGTTAAATGCAGAAGACCAAATTTCCCTCACGGGATCAAATCAGTAATTCTTTCCACCTCCTCCCCATTTATGGAAACCGGTAATGGGGGGCTCTTTTTGCGCCTGAAGTCCACCACCAGCTCCTTGGTTTTCCTTGTGTTGAGCTGAAGGTGGTTCCCCTCACACCATCCCACAAAGTTCTTCACCAGTTCCCTGTACTCCTCCTCCCTGTTGTCTGTGATGCATCCAACAATGGAGGAGTCGTCAGAGAACTTCTGCAAGTGGTATGTTCGGGAGTTGTAGCAGAAATCCGAGGTGTAGAGGGTGAACAAGAATGGTGAAAGTACAGTTCCCTGGGGTGTGCTGATGTTGCTTGTCACAGTGTCTGACAAGCAGTGTCGCAGCCTGACATACTGCGGCCTGTCCGTGAGGTAGTTCGTAATCCATGCCACCATGTCAGGATCGACCTGCATCACCAGGAGCTTCTCAGCCAGCCGGCCTGGCTGGACGGTGTCGAAAGCACTGGAGAATTCGAAGAACATGTTCCTCACCATGCTCTGTGGCCTCTCCAGGTGTGTGTAAGCTCTGTGAAGCAGGTAGATGATGGCATCCTCCACGCCGATGTGGGTCTGGTACGCAAACTGCAGTGGGTCCAGGCAGTCACACACCATGGGCTTGAGGTGATCCAGAACCAACCTCTCAAAGGTCTTCATGACGTGTGACGTTAGAGCCACAGGTCTGAAGTCACCTGGAGCGTTGGGACGACCCTTCTTCGGCACAGGGACTACGCAGGAAGTCTTCCATAGAGTTGGCACCTTTTTCAGCCTCAGGGAGAGGCCGAAGAGATGCGTGAACACTCCTGCCAGCTGCTCCGCACAGATCTTGAGCAACCTTGGGCTGATGTCATCGGGTCCTCTGGCCTTGTTCGGCCTGATCCTTGTGAGCTGCCGTCTCACGTGGCTGGTGTTGATGGTTGGGGTTGTTATTACTGTGGTCGCCGGAGTAGTAGGGGGTGTGGCGAGGGGGTGACTGTCCTCTGGGCTGGACATTCGTTCAGCCTCCCTGTGAGTGTGGAACGAGAGAGAGAGAGAGGGTGGTGCGGGGAGGGGAGGTGCAAGAGCTGCCATGCCCGGGTCTAGTGGTACAGCAAGGAGATGAGTAGAGCGGGAGGGGGGAGGGGGTGTTGATGATCTGGCCCCAGTTGGTGAGTCAAATCTGTTGAAAAACAGGTTTAACTCGTCAGCCCATTCCTTTGTCCCCTCCTGTGATCCTCCGGCAGTTTTCATGCCGGTGATGGTTTTCAACCCTGCCCACACTTCTCGGGGGTTGTTCTGCTGCAGCTTTCCCTCTATCCTGCATTTGTAGCAGGCCTTAGCCCTCCTCAGCTCTCTTTGTGTCTCCCTCTGTGTGTCCTCATTGTCTCCTGCCATGAAGGCTCTCCTCTTATGGTTCAACAGGACGTTGATGTCCCTGTTGATCCAGGGTTTGCTGTTGGGGAAGCAGCGGACCTTCTTAGTAGGGACAACACTCTCCTCACAGAACTTTATATAGTCCGTGACACATTGAGTGAGACCCTCAATGTCGTCACCGTAGTCTTCCAGAAACATCCCCCAGTATGTTGTCCTGTAGCACTCCCTCAGGGCCTCCTCAGCCTCCTTAGACCACTGCTGCACAGTCCTGGTGGTGATGGGCTGTCTCCTCACAAGAGGCTTATATATAGGAGACAGTAGTATCAAGCAGTGGTCTGATTTGCCCAGGGGGGGAAGGGCTGTTGCACTGTATGCCTCCTTAAATACAGTAAGTCCAAGGTCTTATCTCCTCTGGTGCTGCAGGTCACATAGTGGGTGAAGTCAGTCAGTGTCTTTGATATGTTTACATGGTTAAAGTCTCCGTTTACTATAATAAGAGCGTTGGGATGTCTAGTCTGCAGGTCCGCGACGGAGGAATGAATGACGTCACAAGCCCGCGCCGCCACGGCCAATGGTGGAGTGTAAACAATAAGAACAATGGCTGCCGAAAACTCACGGGGCAGATAGTACGGTCTCAGTCCCACCGCTAACAGCTCGACATCAGGCGTGCACATGATTTCCTCCGTGGTAACATGTCCCGGATTGCACCATTTGGAGTTGACAAAGACTGCAAGTCCGCCACCCGACTTCTTACCGCTCTGTTTGTCTCTGTCCGCCCGAACTAGCGTAAAGCCGGCTAGTTCCACTGAGCAGTCTGGTATGTTCCCGTTCAGCCATGTCTCCGTCAGGCCCAACACACTGCACTCCCGGTACTCGTGCTTTCCTGTAATGAGGGCTGATAGTTCGTCCATCTCGTTGGGCAGTGAGCGTACATTCCCCATGATAACCGAGGGAAGACGGGGCTCGTGTCTCCACCTCCTCTCCGTCTTCTTGTTCCTCGACATGGCTCCCGCTCTAGTCCCACGCCGCTTTATCCTCAACTCCTTTGGATCCCCCTCGGGCACACCACTGGTCGATCCCGGAGCTGGAGGAGCTTGTCCCGCGAGTAGGCGCTAGTCCATTGTTGTTGTTGTTTAGCGATCGTGGTGATCGCCCTGCACATTCTAGTTATTGTTCAACCCGTTTAAGAGCCCTTATATAATGCCTAACATATATACAAAGCCTAAAGCTAACGTTCTACAAGTACTATATAGATTAAAGTTAAAAAAAAAAAAAACTTTTAATCTAAGAAAAAAGGAAGATAGATATGGAGCTGCTGTGTCAGGCTGCCACTCATTGCGGCGCCAGAACTGGCGCTGCACAAGTTAGTGGTTCTAAATAAAATGAAATGAGTGAAATCATAATTGCTTTGAATAAATGTGCAAAGTGTTGTATGAAGTAAAGTGGTAATGTTGTGACTACCAAAAAGAAACTTGATTAGTCACTAATGATGGCTTGAATTGTTCTTGACTCAGTTTCAGGCAAAACAAAAGTAATTATGCAAAGGTTTCTTCTCTTTTGGGTGAGGTTTCCACCACAACCTACATGCCATGTTAAACTCCAGTCAAGCCAACCTACATGGCATGTAGGTTGTGGTGACTGGAGTTTTAACATAAAGCTGCTTGGCAGCTGGATGCCGGTAAGAACTGGTGTGCTTCCCACCACCATTCCACTCAACCTGATATCAATCCTATTATATACACCTGGTGCTGGGTGGTCACCAATTAGACAGAAACAAAAATACTACACCCTTGTGGTAAAAAAAAACATACACACACAAATGGCTCCTACAGGTAACATAATGTATAACTGATAAAACACAAGCTTTTCAGATGATAACTGACTGAATTTCTGTCACACATGCGCCAAAGGTATTTCCCTTTTTATTGTGAAAACTAGTGGTTTTCTGGGGATTTATACATGGCTGGCAGTTAGTGTTGGGAAGACCGAGTCTTTTTACTGATTCAGATCTTTTACTCTCGTACAGTAAATTGAATGAATCTTTTTGAGTCATTTCGTTCATTTCGTTCATTTTTACAGCAGGTGGCGCTGTAGCCCTCTTGTGAGCATTGTAAAAAGGACTGCGGTTCTCAAACACTTAACAATGAAGGCAACATGGTTTACAGCTGACAAAGTTTACACAAAATGACAAGCAATTCAAACCATGTGAAAACCAAGGAAAGCAAATACACACCACTATAAAGTGACTTGTGTCCTGTATCCTCCCTGCCACTGTTTGAAAGCACGACACGACAGTGACTGGGTAGCTGTCACGTGACAAATGAACGAGAGACCGATCCGAATGAATGAACGAGAACGAACCATTCAGCCTGAGCTGCCTGTCACGTGACAAATGAACGATCCGATGAACAAGAACGAACCGTTCAGCCTGAGCTGCCTGTCACGTGACAAATGAACGATCCAATGAACGAGAACGAACCGTTCAGCCTGAGCTGCCTGTCACGTGACAAATGAACGATCCGATGAATGAGAATGAAGGAGAACGTACCGTTCAGCCTGAGCTGCCTGTCACGTGACTAATGAACGAGAGATCACTCACTGAGACGACTCATTACTCCCGAGTCATATAAAAGTTCACGACCAACACATCACTACTGGCAGTCTACACCAGAATGGTCACACTGGCTGCATCATGCTGGAGAAGAGAGGACAGAAGCCAGACATGCAGAGTTTACTGGGAGCTGAACAGCAACTCTTTAGTGTTTTTTTCATCCCACCGCAGTCCTCCCTGAACCTCTGGAGGAGATTAGTAGCTGTTGTCACACTGTTTCAATCAGGAGTTTCTGTTCACAACTGGAGTCCTTTTTCAAGGATCCAGGATTCTTCCTTGTACTGTAGCCTATATATTTAGTTATTTATATATTTATGCAAATGTGTTTTTGAGCTCGGTCATCCAACAAAACCAAGTCCCCTTCTTGGTGTGGCTGAAATGACACCCTTTTGTCACACTGCAGCGTCGACCAGTGCGTGCCTGGAGTTGAACTGTTGAAATCTGGGAGATCGGCACCGACTCCATGGCAGCCTGCTGGCTGTTGGTTGATGGCTGTCGCCTCTTCTGCCTGCGGGCCCTGTAGCAGTTGATGCAAATCTGGTGAGGCTTGACATTCCATCCGCGAGATCCCTCCGTGAAGACTTGAAACATGCTCTTACAGTCCAGGCACGAGGCTTGTCTAGCCCTGTCAGATGGGGCTGGGGTCGGGGCAGGATCTCGATGTGGATTCTTCCTTAGGCGCTGGAGTGATGACATGGCCGAAAGAGTGGATGATGGGAGAGTGTTGCGGGCCATTTCCTTGTTTTCAACGACCGCGACTACGTCATTCACTGGTTTCGTCAGAATGTCAGGTATTCCCAGTGTTTCGCGGCGTATATCTGAGTCATAAATTCCGTTGAGTAGAACATCACGGATGATGTGGTCAGTATAGTCTACATTATACATTACTCGCATACTGCCATGTAGGCGCATGTCTCCGCCTTTCCTCGTACTCTCGCAGCGAATGCACGGAATGCCTCATCGCGCTCCTGGTGCAACTGAAGCAGCTCGGTGCGCAGGACACATGCGGAATGACGGCTAGTAAGCGCATGGCAGTGATCAGATCCGCCAGGGGTCTGGAGGCAATGTTGGGATTGGCTTTCAACAGGCTGTCTCCAAGTTCAGGCCCAGCGCACTGAAATAACTGGAAAGGGGCCTGGGCAGCTCCCACGCCTGAGCCAGTACGAAAGCCATCCCAGCGACGGATGAACACGTTCCATTCCTCTATGGTCACACCCACATTGATTCTAGGACGATCAAGTTTAGGCCCTCGCGTAGTTAGGACTTGGGCTGGCATGGTCTGATGGACAAATCCGTGATTCATCAATAGAGCAATGGCGAGTGCTTCAGACACATCTCTGGTTTCAAACCCGCAGCCATGAACGCAACATCTGACGACAACCATGACTTCTTCATGAAGAAATACACTCCTCGATGTCAGTTGACTTGTTTAATGACAAAGATGAAGAAGTCCTGCAGCAATACACAAAGTAACAACATGAGCTAAACCCAGTAATCCCTACATATGCATGCCTAACATAGATATCAGCAGGAACTTAACTAGCCTTAACAAGCAATAGATATAGAGAAATGCAGTATAATGGACTTACATGAATAAAGATCACAGCTTAATGATCTTCCCTGTAACAGGACTGCATGTCATGCTGGCAACAACAAAATGACTCCAAACCAAGCTGGTCAGCATCCTGTAATTAATACAGGATACTACCCCCTAGTGGCCAGCGGTAAGCCCTGCAAGCGTGACATGGGTCTGTCTATCTCTGAATCACAATGGAATGCAGCACTTAGAAATAGTACAACCATCTCCAAATGCGTCAGATATAAAATGATCCAGTTAAAAATGATCCACAGGGCTTACATGACCCCTGAAACAATGAGTAAAATTGACCCTTCTGTGTCAAATGTGTGCTGGCATGGCTGTGGTTTGGTGGGGACACTCATGCATATGTTATGGAATTGTCCTGCTGTTAAACAGTTCTGGCAAGATATTGTGAATGATTTAACCTCTGTACTCAATACTGGGATTACACTCTGTCCAATTGTGTGTCTATTTGGAGTTGATATTGATGGTATACAGTCAAGAAATATACAACATATCTTCTCACTTGCTTTCTTGGTGGCAAAAAGGACTATCATTATTAATTGGAAGGAACGCAAAAACAACTGCTTCAGTATAGATGTCTGGCGAGATGACTTAATGGACATCCTTGCTATGGAACAGACTGCCTTGTCTCTCAATCCACTAGAGAGGCCTAGTGCTCTGCAAGGCCCCTTGGACTTTATGAGAACCTTCATGTATATTTAATGTATTTTTAGATGTACTTTAATGTATATTTAAATATATTTAACTGCAGCACACACCCCCTTCCCTTGTCTTTGTCTTCTATTGTTATTTGACAATAAAGTCTTTGTCTTTCAAACTCTCGTTTCTCGACCTCTCATTTTGTTAACATATCGTGTTTCATCCACAACAAGGGCAATCAAAGATGCAAGCCATGTTGGGGCGAGATTCTGACCACCAATGCTCACACAGTAACTTTAGTGGTCCAAAGTGTGTGACCAAATACAAGCTCAGCAGGCCTTCATCTTACTCCACAACTGCAACAAGTTCTTCTGTCTTTGTTACTGGTTGCCTTCGTTTGATAGGTCCAGAGCAGCCAATCAGAGGCAGAGTAGAGGCGGGTCTCCCAGAACCCAGGACCCGCCTTGAGAGGACTGACTTGAGATGCATATCCTTTTGACACCAAATGAGTGCAGTTATGTAAATGCATCAACAAAAGACTGGGGTGTTTCAATGCCACATTGAATTGGCAATTGCAAAATACATTTCCATTAGAATAAACACCCCAAAAACCACATCAATATGATAGGCGATTGATTCGACTTTTATCCAAATTTCCAACTACACAAATACAGACACGCAATCCCCAACACCCCTCTTGTGGAGAGGTGCTACCGCCAGCAGGCGCAGCCGACTGGAGCTTTCTGTTTCTTAACCAAACACAAAGGCCATGTCTGACCAAGACGTGACTGCTCTTCAGTCATGGTCCAGACCTCCAGGTGAACTCCGGGACCAACATTAGCAGCCTAGTTCTGAAGCCCTTACCCCAGGGTTACCTTCAAAGACTACAAAAGGCAAAAGAATAATGTTGCAAGCCCTCCCAGACTCACTCAACTAACTTATCTGGGTACCAGAAACATCAACCCCACAAAAGCTAATTCCACGATGGACCAAGTCACCATGATAAGATGAAGATATTCTCTAAGAGAATGAAATGAGTACCACTCATCTCAGTGGTGCATCATGAAACAAGAACATCAGTAAGCAATCTAGCAATTCTAAGGGGAAACAAAACCAATACCAAACTAAGCACCGTCCTTACCAGCCAGCTTCTAGGAAGAGAGGAAGCCTGGCTGGAGAAGTTCCTTCAGTAGACTTCCAGGTGCCTTCAATCAGCCACTTAACCAGCACCAGATTCCCCTCCACCTTTAGACACTCTGGAGTACAAAACACAGACAAGCGTGCCATTCAAACAAGTAACAAGTGTAAGAATGTAACAGAATGCTTAAGTCAAGCAGTCACAAAACGTCAAATGATGAATTTATTGTCAGTATGACCTACTGAGCAAAATCTGTATGTTTGGGAGGAACTTAAGAGATCATTTACACTGTAGTTATTATTTAACTGTACTAGATATTATCACAGGGTACAGTATGACCATAAAACTCTTGTTGGTCTCTATGTGCATAGAGAGGTGTTAGCACACGTAGGCTATACTACACTTTTTAGAATACTTTTAGACTACAACACGTTTTAGAAAGGTCTGACCAGGGACTGGAGTTGCAAATTAGCCAACTGGCTAGAAACCTTTTATGTAAACACATCTACAGACATTGTTTTGGCATTGATTGTGATGGCTATGTATGTAATAATGTGCGCTGCATTGTCCCTGACAAATAAACTAATAAATAAAAATAAAAAAACTAAGCAAATCTGTATGTTTCAGGGAAGATGGAGTGATAAATTCTGCATCATGTGATTTTATTTCAGAAGGACCTTACTACCAGCAAACAGGCAACTTAAAAAAGCCCCAAGGCACACCTTTGCATTGACATTGAAACAAAGGTCCAGGGGACAATGTATTGTCAATGCATGTTGTATTTTAACCAAATGAGCAACAAACATGGCAGCCTATAGGGACTGAGAGTTTGTCTCATGTTTATCTGTAGTGGATTTGCATGTTGTTTTATGAAGGGAAATAAGTCTCAGGGTGAAAATGTTAAAATGGCCAGCCTGGCTAGCCATTTTGTCATTTAAGGTTGCTTGTAAGTACAAGCAACCTTAAATATTTTAGTTAACTGTATTTATTTTAATAGCTACTAGTTCTTTTATTTTAGTAACTAATACCTAATTTAATAGATATATAATACTTCTAGTAACTCGAATTCAAGTGTTAGTACCCCCCAAAAAGTTTGTAGTACTTATTTAGTTGATAGTGCCTTTTCCTAATAACTATGGTGGAAGAATTTGTAAGAATTAATTTTTACTAGTAACAAAGCAACAATTTACAAATAAAATTATGCTGGAACAACAGGAGAAGGCACTAGCATGGCAAGCTATTTTGATACTTAATACTTTGGATGAACTAGTCACCCTTTTTAATGTACTAATACTTATATTAGTAACTAGTATCTATTAGAATAATTACTAGTAGCTAAAAAAAAAGAAGTAATAGTAACTTTGTTTGAGGTACTAGTATTTTTCATCTTGCATACTAGTACCTATTTGGTTAGATACCCAAGGTTAGGTTAGGTGCACATCATATCTAAACATCTTGACAAACCAAAGACTTATGCCAGGGCTCGTTCATATTTAACACCATTCAGCCAGACATACTTCTATCTAAAATGATTAAGTTTCTTAAGGTTCTTATTCACTGGTACTTTTCCTTTCTCACAAACAGGGTTCAGTTAGTCAAGGTAAATGACACACTGTCCTCTCCCAATAGCGCCGATGTTGGAGTACCCCAGGGCTGTATAAGCTCCCCTGTGTACCCTGTACACCTCAGACTGCACCACCACGTGGCAAATCAATATCTTTTAAAATATTCTGATGACTCCACCCTAGTCACCCTATTCACCCAATCGGAAGATCATACACTGCACCAGGGCAATGTGGATTGGTTGGTTGAATGGTGTGATAATAACTCCCTCATTATTAACACGGTGAAGACTGAGGAAATCATTCTTGGACAACCATTCAATCTCCAACTGCCCCCAGAGAAGATCCACAATTCAGAAATCAGTCAAATCCCAACTTACAAATACCTGGGTGTCACGATAGACCAAAATCTATCATGGACCCATCACATAGGATTTACCTGTAAAAAGATACAACAGCGTATCTATTTCCTGTGGAGATCAAGATCATTTAGAGCTAGCACCCAAATAATCTCTCTGTTCGTTACGTCTGTGATTCAGAGTGTAATGCTTTATTACAGCACAGTCTGGCAGAGTAGCCTTTCTGTTAAAGATGAGGCAAAACTTCAGCATCAAATCAAAATCTGTTCAAAGATTATTGGACTGCCTGTAGCACACCTCTTCCAGGAGGCCCACAACAAAAGCATGCTCAGGTTGGCCAGATATATTTCCACTGACATCTCACACATTCTGCACCAAGAATACCAGCTACTGCCTTCAAACAGGCGCTTTAGAGTTCCTTCTTTCAACCACAACAGACTTAGACTCTCCTTTATACATCAATCAATCATTTTGTTAAACCAGCAACAGTGAGATCTAGTGCAATATTTATTCATGTATATAATGTCTCCAAGTGATGTATGTATATCTATGTGTTTGTCCTCTGTCACGCTTGATATTGTCATTTGTGGTTATAAGTTCTCATGTTTGTCTGATGTTGTCATTTATAGCTATAAGTTTCATGTTTGTCTGTTGATGCTGTTGATGTTTTGCTTGTACTGTATGCCCTAATGTTGGTCTGCTTGTGCTATATGTTTACATGTATGTATACTGTATGTCCTCCCTTTTCCTTAAATAAGTTTTTGCTGAGGGACGCAAAAAGAATTTCAGTGCAAATTGTCAATAAAGTAGTATCGTGTCGTATACAAGTAACTAATTGAAAAAAAGGTTAAGTATTTGTATATTGACGGAAAAAATAATAGGTACTGAATTTGTAGTTACAAGTATCTAGTTGGATTTGATGCTAGTAACAAAAAACAGATACTCGCACCTAAAACAAAGTACGAGCAACTAAAGATGTATAGTTCATCCAAAGGATTAAAGGTTGCCCTAATGACATACAATTGAAACGCTTACTAGTAGTAAATATTTGAATTAGTAAGCCTACAGCTCTCATAGCACTCTACTGATGAGAACCAGCAGTGTGCTGATGAGAACCATCATTCTACTGATGAGAACCAGCGCTGTAGTGATGAGAACCAGCGCTGTACTGATGAGAACCAGCGCTGTACTGATGAGAACCAGCACTGTACTAATGAGAACCAGCGCTGTACTGATGAGAACCAGCACTGTGCTAATGAGAACCAGCACTGTGCTGATGAGAACCATCATTCTACTGATGAGAACCAGCGCTGTAGTGATGAGAACCAGCACTCTACTGATGAGAACCAGCGCTGTACTGATGAGAACCAGCACTGTACTGATGAGAACCAGCACTGTGCTAATGAGAACCAGCACTGTACTGATGAGAACCAGCACTGTACTGATGAGAACCAGCACTGTACTGATGAGAACCAGCGCTGTACTGATGAGAACCAGCACTGTACTAATGAGAACCAGCACTGTACTAATGAGAACCAGCACTGTGCTAATGAGAACCAGCACTGTACTGATGAGAACCAGCGCTGTACTGATGAGAACCAGCACTGTACTAATGAGAACCAGCACTGTACTGAGAACCAGCACTGTACTGATGAGAACCAGCACTGTACTAATGAGAACCAGCACTGTACTGAGAACCAGCAGTGTGCTGATGAGAGCCAGGAAAGTCTCTTGGATTTCAATGAGGACAATATAAAGACTGAATGTCTGAATGTCCTGTTGTCTCTTCTCATTGTGTTCTTTAATCCTTTATTTCTGTGCCCACTCAGGCCTCGTGCACACTGCAGAGCAGAGGAGGAATCAAAGCCGCTGTACTTATGGCACTGATATGAAGGAATATACAGAAAAGGAATATACATAAATAAAAGAATATATAAAGGAGCCTACAGGTGCCTAAAGGTGTCCATGCTGTTGCGTTTGGTTCCAACTGACAGCTTTCTCTTGTCTTTCCTCTCTTAAATCCACTTTTCTAACATTCATCATTGTAGGTAAATGTTGTCCCAAACTGGTAGGTTAATGACGCCTACCAGTCTGCGTGTTGGTGTAAAAGTCAAATAATGTGAGAGAGATGATTTGAATGTTCAGATGTTAGTATAGGCTGTATGCTCACCAGTCAAATGAGGTCAACTATTGACAAACGCCCTGACATTCTTTTATATATCTATGAATGCTTTTTACTTATATATACACACCAATTTAACATCTAGAGTCACATCCTCCAATCTAAAAAAAAAATATATATATACATATATATATATATATATATAAATATTGTAATATATTTATATAATATAAACCTTCACTATGTAACTTATCTTATGAAACATCTCTTTGAGAAAACATTCTTTAGACACACACACACACATTTACATTTACATTTACATTGCATTTAGCAGATGCTTTTGTCCAAAGCATCATACAGTAAGTACACACAGCCCCCAAACAAGACGCAGTCACTGCACCTCTCTGCGTATAAAAGGCCACGGCTGGCACCTTGCCCAGCCTCTGCTCCCTGGATCAGGACGTGCTGATTGACTGCGTGACCGGCTGCCACAACTCTAGTCAAGATGGAGAGCCTCCTGGGAACTCTCCTCAGCATCATTTTGCTCTCAAGCCTTGAGTGTGTTAGGGGGTCAGTGGTGAGACAAGGTTATTTTTATCACCGGCATTACCTAAATTGGGAGGATGCTGAAAACAAATGCAGGTATTGTTACTGTTCCATTGTAAAAACCGAAAAACGCCTGGAAATAACTGAAACATGCTTCCTTCCAATGTCATTCTGGGTGCTCTGTGTTTAAGGATGTCTAATCCTTTAGGTTAATAAACAGTTTCTGTTATTACATAGTGATGAAATGTTTGAATACTGATGTTTTTGTGTGATTATTTATGGAGTTTTGTGTGATGTTTTCCCCCCACACTTTTTTATTGAATCACTGTGTTACCAATTTACCATATTATTTCACACATGTCTGTCCTGTCAGGTGGAGCATTGGGGCCCTTCCAACTCAGCAGCATGAGTTTGACAGCATTGACACCACCAATCAGATCTCAACCAAAACATGGATTGGCCTGAAGTATGAGAAGGGCACATTTACGTGGACTGATGGAACAGAATACAAAGAAATGAACCAGAGTTATGAAAAGGAAAAGTGTGCATTCATCAGCTCCTCATCTAAAAGGTAACAGACCACAAGGTTCTTGTACAAAAGCAGCCAACTTATAGTTTGGCATCCTGCTTCCCCTGCGCTACAGATTACTACCTCATAGACTTTACTGAGGTCTGTGTTGTCCTCTGTGTTCTAACTGACCAAGTACTCATGGAGCTCAGCTCCAGGGCCAGTTTCTCCTGTTCAAAGTGATGTTCATGTACAGCAGAAGCTCCACAGCTTCATGTTCCCTCATTGCTCCATCAGAGTTTGTTGAGACTGGGCAAAATGGAATCGTTCCTTCCATCATATGACTCAATTGGTGACAGGAAACAGGGAAACGATTCATATTAATCATTCAAGATGATCTGCAATATCTGAGTTCTGACTCCTGATGCCCTGCTACGTTTGGTTCAATCCTCATGTTGTATTTTACTTGCTACACCTCACATTACTGCCATATTGCAGCATCTTTAAGTAGATGTATATGTAATGTGTATATATATAATGTGCAAATTAGGCCATTGAGAAATGGCTGACACAGGAGTCAAAGACTGCTGACACTGGCCACTGAGAAGACTTTGAGCACAGGCCAGAGTAGACGAAGTGTTCTAAGTGTTGCCCATAGTGAGTTCTGAGGCAAGCTATGGGATGAAGCCTTGATTTATCTAGTTCTTGATCATTTCTCAATACTGTAAAGCCAAGTAATGCAATTGTGGTGAATGACACAAACACAAAGTTATCAGCTCATCCCTGTAGATGTATTCCTTAAATGGTGTTGAGTTGTTACCCTTTGTTGTTTAAAATGTGTTTTCTGCTTTTTCAGAATATTTTTGTTTGAGTCTTGCCATGAGAAAAACTACGTCTACTGTACTAGTAGGTTTTCTGGGAACGTCAGATTTATCCGATGGAGGATGTCGTGGGAGTCAGCCTTGGAATACTGCAAAAACTACTACAGCGAACTTGTGGTTCTAAAAACCGATGAGCAATTCAACGCCCTTCCTGCTGCTGCCCAAATCAATCTCTGGACAGGAATACACAGAACCGAACCTGGTGAGCTCTACAGCGTTGAGTATCGATGGCACAAGTTGCATTTCCTCATTCCCGTTTCAAAGACAGAAAGTTCTCCCGCCCTCTGTGAGAGCCTTTGCACCCCATCAGAAAGCTCCCCTGATTGCACTCATCCACAACTCCCGTGGATGTGGTCTCCTAAGGCAGCAACGCCTGCTGCCAGTTCTTCCCAGTTCTTCACTCACTGCCTTCAATGGTTAGGTCCAGATCAGCCAATCAGAGGCAGGGTTGGGGCATCCCAGTCCAAACAATTGGACACAGACTATTGAAGACTATTGAACACAGACTATTGAACTTGCTTTATATTGGTTGAAGACTGTTCATTTAATTCTGCTCCGGCCCTTTTGATGGCTCAGGGTTAGAGGATTCCCTCTATAACGTAAGCACTGGAAATCCTTCCAAGGCTGAATGGTGAAGGGTTACATAATTCTTGTAAAGTACTGCTAGGATGTTGCTTCACACTGCAGATTATGTTTGAGTAAACCATTTTCTTTTATTGTATAAAACATACAATAAAAGAAAATGGTTTACTCAAACCTCTATATAAAACCTCTTTATAAAACATCTCCTCCGAGAACCATCACCTTACCGTGGTGGAGGGGTTTGGGTGTCCTTATGAACCTGAGGGCTGTGTTGTCGGGAGCCTTGTGCTCCTGGTAGGGTCTCCCATGGCAAATTGGTCTCAGGCGAAGGGCCAGACAAAGAATGGTTAAAAAAAGACTTGAATGGAAGAACAATTAAGAGGAGGAGAGACCCTGCCCGGAGGAAGCCCGGGGCCCCCATCTGGAGCCAGGCCCAGAAGGGGGGCCCATCAGCGAGCGCCTGGTGGCAGGGTTTGGTTTGCCACGGAGCCCGGTCACCATCTGGTGGTGAGTTGGGTCAGGGGGTGGGGGAAGACTCGGGACAGACCTGGTAAGCCCAAACGGGTAGTGCGGGTGAACTGGGAACGTCTGGAGGAGGCCCCTGTCCGAGAGACCTTCAACTCACACCTCCGGCGGAGCTTTTCTGGCATCCCTGTGGAGGTTGGGGACATTGAACCTGAGTGGTCGATGTTCAAAGCCTCCATTGCTGAAGCTGCAGTGGGAGGCTGCGGCCTCAAGGTCTTGGGTGCATCAAGGGGCGGTAACCCTCGAACACCGTGGTGGACAGCGGTGGTCAGGGAAGCCGTCCGACTGAAGAAGGAGTCCTTCCGGGATATGTTATCCCGGGGGACTCCGGAGGCAGTTGCAGTGTACCGAAGTGCCCGGATGGTGGTTTTGTATTCGCTCTACCGCACCGTTGTGATGAAGAGGGAGCTGAGCCAGAAGGCGAAGCTCTCGATCTTCCGGTCTATCTTTGTTCCTACTCTCACCTATGGTCATGAAGGTTGGGTCATGACCAAAAGAACGAGATCGCGGGTACAAGCGGCCGGAATGGGTTTTCTCAGGAGGGTGGCGGGCGTCTCCCTTAGAGATAGGGTGAGGAGCTCAGTCTTCCGGGAGAGACTCGGAGTAGAGCCGCTGCTCCTTTGCGTGGAAAGGAGCCAGTTGAGGTGGTTCGGGCATCTGATAAGGATGCCCCCCGGGCGCCTCCCTATGGAGGTGTTCCGGGCACAACCAGCTGGGAGGAGACCACGGGGAAGACCCAGGATGAGGTGGAGAGATTATATCTTCACACTGGCCTGGGAACGCCTCGGGATCCCCCAGTCAGAGCTGGCTGATGTGGCCCGGGAAAGGGAAGTGTGGGGTTCCTTGCTCGAGCTGTTGCCCCCGCGACCCGACCCCGGATAAGCGGTAGAAGATGAGTGAGTGAGTGTATAAAACATGTGATCATTTCTGCACTGAAAGGTGGAGAGTGGACGTCGACCAGAGGTGATGCAGTTTACCAGAACTGGGAGGACGGAGAGCCCACAGGAAGCGGAGACTGTGCTGGCATCACCTCTTTAGGAAAGAAACTACACAACTTTGAATGCACCACCCACATGCCCTTTTACTGCAGCGAGGACAACCTGGTTCTGGTGAAGCAGGACAAGACCTGGGAGGAGGCTCTGGACCACTGCAGGGCGATGGAGTTGGATTTACCCAATCTACTAGAGTTAGAAAACCACAATAATTTGATCAGCATAAGTAATCATATTGACCAGGAAGCTGTGTGGTCCAGAATCAGCGAAGCCACAACAGAAGAGGTTGTTATACATTAGCAATATGATATATATTATTTAATGATTTATTTAGTCATTCAATAATTAATTACATTTTCCTGTATAAAGAAACCTAAATTAAGATAAAGAAGGCCTATTTCTTGAATTGTAGACTAAGCAGCCGATTGTTCTATTCCTCTCATTGTAATCTTAATTGTCCTGGAGAAAAAGTACCAGGCTGGTTTGCATGAGACCTCAAGTGAAGCCCTGTTGGACCATGTGTTGGATCACAGTGTTCTGTCCTCCAACAGGTGTGGACCGGTCTTCGCTACCTTGCTCACAGATGGTTCTGGAGCGATGGGACCGCTGTGCCATACCAGGACTTGCCGCACTGTCCAGATCTCGGGCAATATTGTGGAACTCTGGTCAGGGACAACAACACAATACAGTGGAACATCAGGGACTGCACCGAGAGAAGAAACTTTCTCTGCTACATGAGTTTTTATTGATCAATAAATGTATTCACAAACCCTTTAGTAATAGTTAAAAGAATTAGACAGGCTTTAACACTTTGACAATGTTAGAAATCATCTAACATCGATTTACTGTTCATTACAGGGTTTATTAATTTCTCAGATATTTGAAATTTGTCACTGGTAGTTGTGTCAGGCTTCCCCCAATGTGCTCCATTCTGCTGTTTCCATAAGTGAACCAGAAATACTTTCCATGTGCGTCTGAGGTCCTGATTTCTGCCGTGAGTCCATTCAGTGTGTTTAGATCATAGACTGTATATATATATGGACAAACCCTCCGTGACGTCACCCATAGACTTCTTAACAGCGGAGATTAAGCCTAAAATTGAGCTTCTGGGCGCCGCCATCTTGGACATTTCAGTCTGTGTTCTAAGCCCGCCTACCTCCGGCCAGACCAATCAAAGCCTCGAAACCGTGAAGGTCATGCCGTGATTACAGATGACAGCTGCCAATCAAGTTGACCACGCCCTTAATTATTCATAAAATAAATCCTTCTCTGTGCATTAAAATAATGGATTCTAAAAAATTTCACCCCCCTCACAGTTGTCATGGACTCGAACACTACTGAAAGACACCAAAACCGTTTTTTGAACCAGGCTGTAAACATGTTTATTTTGGCTGTAAAGTTGGACATTTTAACATGGGTGTCTATGGGAGTTGACTCCGTTCTGCAGCCAGCCTCAAGCGGCCAGTCGAGGAACTGCAAGTTTTTGCACTTCCGCATGGGCTTCATTTTTCAGCATGGAATGTTGCCGCTTGGTTTAGATGGGGTCCAATGGTCAACCACAGACATGCTGTTCAGTAAATCAGGTGAGAAGTAACAATATGAAGACACCGAGTATGAAGTGCTGTGAAACGGTAGCTTTGTTTGTTTCAGGTTTGGATCGCAGTCCTCAGTCTTCTGGTGCCCCTTTACAGAGCAGCGCCGCCTGCTGGAAGGGACAGTTGTTTCCTCTCAGAACGTAGGTGCTCCAGTGTGTTCTGGGGCAGCGTTGAACACACAGCAGCACCACACAGCTGTTGGCCTTGGCTGCAGCTGGTCGTTTGACGTGGGCGTAGCAGGCCTCTGTGTTCCCCATCGTGTTTGGGTTTAGTTTGGGTTCTTCAAGTGCAACTTGCCATTGTGTTTTATTTGTTGTGTGGCCTGTAAGCATGTTTCCTGACAAGCCAGCTGTATGCCCCGGACTGTACCAAGTGCTGGAGGCCCTCTGGGGGCCGAGCCCTGGTTTGGGTTTTACTAGCTGGCATGAGTTTGATTATGTTCACGCTTCCCGTTATTTAACACGTTATTTGCTTTGATTTACAGTATGTCTGAACCAACATTTATACTTTAAATATGAAGTTGAGTCGTGATTTACCTTCATGTTGTCAAAGCGAGTCCCCCGCCCTCCTCAGGTGGGCCGGCCTGGTGGTGATCCACTGGACTCTCATCCCACTAGTTCCACCATTAGTTTGCATGCATATGCATATGAATAATACTAATATTTAAATCAATTCATAGATATATACATTGCTTTATTATCTGACCTTGAAACCACATCTCTGTTCTTGTTTAAATGCTTACCTGGTGGAGGATATCCCATCTTTAATATTTCTTAGTATTTATTTGGCTCGTTGGTGGAGGTTGGGTTGTCGGTGGAGGTGGCTGCCACAATATTTTTGCTGCGCTCCTCCAGACAAGGACTCAGGAGGGTGCTGCTGTAAACTGGCTTGTTGTAGCGTTTGATGGACAGTGGAACATGGTGCTCCATGCTGCCATGCAGGAAACCCCCTGAGTGTGAGGTCACGGCTGGTTTAACCTGTTGCATATTGTTGCAGATTTTCAGATGTTAGTGTTGTTCCAAATGGTGCACTTAGCAGACATTACTATCAGCTGCGCGGCCGCGTCACCTGCCAAACACCCGTGAATCCATTACGCCCAGTGACGTCTAGCTATTTTAGAACTGAACATGGCTCAGCCTGGCTCCGCCTCTTCCGCTACGTAGCTAAGATGGCTGCCGTTGAGTATGGATAGTGTACACTGTTGCATACTATGCGTACTAATCGTTTTGAGGGCAACATCCGGGTCCTTATAATCGGAACACCCTGCATACTCAAACTAAGTATACTAAGTACGGGAAGTGTACTTAAACCAGCCATCAACCACACACACCATGGAGATCACTAAATATGGAGGATCACAGTTACTTCTTTTGCACCAACATGGAACAGGAGCAGTTCTGGTTCACACCTAATATTTGAACCGTTCAGAGCATTTTGACAAAAACACCTTGGTTCAGAACCCGGTTCCCAGATGGAACCAAAAAAAATAGCAGGTTTTCCTTGACATGTGGTGTGAGTCACGTTGTACAGGTTGGAGGATGAAGAGAGCTCTACTCCAGTTACACTGTCCATTGATTAGAGGATGAAGAGAACTCTACTCAGGTTACACTCTCCATCGATTAGAGGATGAAGAGAACTCTACTCAGGTTACACTCTCCATCGATTAGAGGATGAAGAGAACTCTACTCAGGTTACACTCTCCATCGATTAGAGGATGAAGAGAACTCTACTCAGGTTACACTCTCCATCGATTAGAGGATGAAGAGAACTCTACTCAGGTTACACTCTCCATCGATTAGAGGATGAAGAGAACTCTACTCAGGTTACACTCTCCATCGATTAGAGGATGAAGAGAACTCTACTCAGGTTACACTCTCCATCGATTAGAGGATGAAGAGAACTCTACTCAGGTTACACTGTCCATCGATTAGAGGATGAAGAGAACTCTACTCAGGTTACACTCTCCATCGATTAGAGGATGAAGAGAACTCTACTCAGGTTACACTCTCCATCGATTAGAGGATGAGGGAACTCTACTCAGGTTACACTCTCCATCGATTAGAGGATGAAGAGAACTCTACTCAGGTTACACTCTCCATCGATTAGAGGATGAGGGAACTCTACTCAGGTTACACTCTCCATCGATTAGAGGATGAGGGAACTCTACTCAGGTTACACTCTCCATCGATTAGAGGATGAAGAGAACTCTACTCAGGTTACACTCTCCATCGATTAGAGGATGAAGAGAACTCTACTCAGGTTACACTCTCCATCGATTAGAGGATGAAGAGAACTCTACTCAGGTTACACTCTCCATCGATTAGAGGATGAAGAGAGAGCTCTACTCCAGTTACACTCTATCCATTATTATTGGATAATTTCAGTTCCGTTTTATATAGTGAGATTTTATTTTGAAGGGCACCATTTTTCTATTTCCTTCCTGTGTTGTGCTACGAATGAATGAGCTAGCGGTAAAGCCAGTAAAAGTTATGGTCTGAAAAGTATGTTCACTTTTGTCCACCTGTTTTATTGCTTGGTAAAATGTAAACAGAAATGTGGTTGTTTGTTTTCTTTGTTTTGTTAGTTTTCACCTTTATGGAGCTGATTTTGAGGAAACAGCAATAAATATTAAAACCATCAGTGGAGTCTCTCACCATCTTTGGGAAGGTTACAGCGGTAGTTAGTCAGTGTAATGATGAGGGTACGTTACAGCGGTAGTTAGTCAGTGTAATGATGAGGGTAGGCTACAGCGGTAGTTAGTCAGTGTAATGATGAGGGTAGGCTACAGTGGTAGTTAGTCAGTGTAATGATGAGGGTAGGCTACAGCGGTAGTTAGTCAGTGTAATGATGAGGGTAAGCTACAGCGGTAGTTAGTCAGTGTAATGATGAGGGTAGGCTACAGTAGTAGTTAGTCAGTGTAATGATGAGGGTAGGTTACAGCGGTAGTTAGTCAGTGTAATGATGAGGGTAGGCTACAGCGGTAGTTAGTCAGTGTAATGATGAGGGTAGGCTACAGTGGTAGTTAGTCAGTGTAATGATGAGGGTAGGCTACAGCGGTAGTTAGTCAGTGTAATGATGAGGGTAGGCTACAGTAGTAGTTAGTCAGTGTAATGATGAGGGTAGGTTACAGCGGTAGTTAGTCAGTGTAATGATGAGGGTAGGCTACAGTGGTAGTTAGTCAGTGTAATGATGAGGGTAGACTACAGCGGTAGTTAGTCAGTGTAATGATGAGGGTAGGCTACAGTAGTAGTTAGTCAGTGCAATGATGAGGGTAGGTTACAGCGGTAGTTAGTCAGTGTAATGATGAGGGTAGGCTACAGTGGTAGTTAGTCAGTGTAATGATGAGGGTAGGCTACAGTAGTAGTTAGTCAGTGTAATGATGAGGGTAGGCTACAGCGGTAGTTAGTCAGTGTAATGATGAGGGTAGGCTACAGTAGTAGTTAGTCAGTGCAGTGGTGTAGTCTACGTGATACGCAGGTATACGCCGTATACCCACTGGAAAAAGTCAGTGATTTGCGTATACTCAGTGGTTTAGTCTGCGTGATACGCCAATAATATACGGGCTATACTGCCTAGATTTTTCCCCCTATATTATTTGATGCGCGAGCACACGTAACAACGTTGCCTGTGACGACCATGGATGTATAAAGAGAACGGTGACGACAACAGCGACAAATCTATTTCGCGGGCAATCTCAGAGCGACTATCTGGCACGAAGAAAGACAACGGGGAGATCATGAAAAGAAAACACCTACAGACAACACTTTTCCAGTGTTTTAAGAAGCGTGTCGAACCCACGGCCGCTTCAGCTGAACAGGTTGGAGATGCTGTAACGCCGGAGGAGACGGAGCCTGAGCCTGAGCCTGAGCTTGAGCCCGACGCTCCCGTTATGCCAACCGGTAAGTGAAATTAGCATGGTAGTGGATTGTTGGTATATTGTAGTGTCCCTCCGTACATTTACTACCATCAGATGGTTTCTCCATGCTTTATTCATGAACAACCAGGCTACTGTGAGCCGTGACCGACACCAAGACAAGTAGTAGACGAATTTCTGTCATAGTCATGAGCTGACCAACTTTTAGCTCGGCTCTCTCATTTGCCGGCCGGTTTACACACAGTTCTCAGCTGAGCCAACAACTCATTGTCATGGGAACGACAATGATTGACAGGCTTCCCCTGTGTATGTCACGTTCATGAACATCAGGGAAATCACAGAACTATGAACGGTTAACGTATACAATATCAATAAGAAAGAGGTGTGTGTAGGTGTGTGTGTGGTCATAAACAGAACATAACATTTATATCTCCTTGTTTCAGATGATGAGACAGATGAGAGTCCCTGGCCGGCGTTGTGGAGTGAGAGTCAGGCTAGGGAATTTAAGATCAGGCATCCCTGGTTAGAGTGGAGGGACAGAAAGTTAGGTAAATGTCAGGATATGCAAAGAGGATCTTAACAAGTGATTTTGGCCATTTCATGGCCATGTTTGAAGTGCATAACTTAATATTTTAATATACCATTAACTATGGTAATGTTAGTTATGAGTAGTTAGATGTCAGTTAGCTATTGCAAGAGTAGAATATTTTTTAACTTTTGTCTATATTTCTTGCATGCTTTAGCCATGATGTGAATATTGTTAACAGTTCATTTAATACTTTTGAGTAATTTTTAGCCTGCTTCTGCAGATGTTGTTGCTAATGTAAATACAAAACTTTTATGATGACTCTAATTTTTCATGGTTTTGTTTACTTCCAGGTTGTGCTGTTTGCAGCTCCACAAAATCAACTGGCATCCTCACTGAGGAAAGGGTTTCTGTATCTGAGGAGTGGGCATTCTTTAGGATCCAGTCCTTAAACCCAAACAGATCAACATCATTAACTGCTTTGAGGAACAAGATTCGACGACATGAGATGTCCAGGGCTCACAAAATATCTCAGGAGCTCACTGAAAAGGGTGGACAGGATGTGTTGGGGAATTTGGTGCGAGCTGTGTCAGAGACTGTGTTGAGTGAGACAGATGCTGTTTTCAGAACAGCATACTATCTTGCTAAGATGAATCGACCTTTCTCTGATCATGACAGTCTTATTGAGCTTCAGGGCAAAAATGGTGTCAACATGGGCACTAGTCTGCACTCCAGGTACAGTTCCACAAAAATTGTGGAGCACATTTCAAAAGAGATGAAGAATAAAATAGTTCAAAGTATTGTTATGTCTTCAAGCAAGTTGTCTGTCCTCATTGATGAGGCCACATCTCTTAGCCACAAATCAGCCATGATTGTGCACCTGAAAGCCTCAGTAGATGGAGCTAAACCTGAATTTGTGTTCCTGGAGCTGGTTGAGCTAGAGAGCCAAAGGGCAGAGAATATAGAAAAAGCTCTCCTGAACTGTTTGGACACTGCAGGCTTCAGTGACGAGTGGCTTCAAAAGAACTGGGTCTCATTTGTTTCAGATGGAGCCAGTGTTATGTTAGGGAAGAACTCTGGTGTGGCAACAAGGCTGACTGCAAGGTACCCTAACCTGTTCACATGGCACTGCATGAACCACCGTTTGGAACTCGCTGTATCTGATGCTGTGGATGAGGTCCAGGCAGTCAACCACTTCAAAGTGTTCATTGAGAAGATCCACAGTCTCTACAGTCAGTCTAATAAAAATTCACGGGAACTTCTGGAAGCAGCTCAAGAAGTGGGCTCACAAGTCCTGAGGATTGGCAGAGTTTTAAGTACACGATGGGTGGCCAGCAGCTTCCGTTCTGTAAAGGCTGTGTGGAGGTCATATGAAGCACTAAACAGACACTTTGAAAATGCAGCAGGTGACCAAACAAGAAACAGCAAAGAAAGACAAACTTATAGAGGCCTGGCACGTCGAATGCAGAGCAATGAATTTTTGTGTGACCTTGGACTTATGTATGATGCACTGTTTGAGCTTGCAAACTTGTCTCAGCAACTCCAGGCCCATTCAGTCACACTCTTGAGAGCAGAGCAGCTTCTGAAGCGCACCATCAGAGTGCTGTCATCATTCAAAGACACCCCAGGGGAGAAAACAGAGGAAGCACTAACAGCGCAAGCTTTGGGACATTTTGGATCTGTCCCCCTGGAGTCAAATGGAAAGCTCACACCGATCAATGCAAAACAGTTCCTACAGAGTCTGATCAACAACCTGGAGAAGCGCCTCTCATTTGAGGGTGAAATGCTTAACGATCTCAGCGTTCTTGACACAGGCAACTGGCCATCAACACCTGGCATACGGCATGGTGAGGCACAAGTAAAAAGGCTGTGCAGGCGGTTCAACCTTTGTGAAGATCAAGCAGTCAATGGTATGAGAGATTTCCTGGAGCACCCACACAGTGAGCCTGAAAGCCTAACACCACTCCTACGCTGCATGCAGACTATCCCTTGCAGCACTGCTGAATGTGAAAGGGGCTTCAGTCTAATGAACAATATTTGCACAGATAAGAGATCTACACTGTTATTGTCAAATGTAAGTAATTTGATGATGATCAGCATCAATGGGCCACCTGTATCACTTTTTGAGCCAAGAAAGTATGTCACAACATGGCTGAAAAACCATCGCTCTGCCACAGAAACAAGGAGGCAATGCACACCTCAGTTGCCTGAGTACAAACATATTTGGAATGTTTTGTAGGCTACCAGGCTGTCCACCCTCACCTTGCAGTGACTTAGTCACCCTGCTTCTATGCTCTTTCCCCCACCACAGTGACACTGCTTAGCTCTCTCTGAGTGTCCCATCCTTTTTTTCAGGACTTGTGGACTAACACAGTGAATCCAGTGTAAATATGTAAATACTGTCTTTTGAACCTCAGTTTATTCAAAATGATATGTTCATTGCAACTACTACTGATAAGCCTAAGTTATTACGTTACTGTTAAGTATTGTGTTGTATACAATGCTAACATAGTGAATCCAGTGTAAATACTTTTTGCCTTTTTCAACCTCCATTTTTTAGGGGAAGTTTATTTGTCAATTAATTGGTTTTTATCTTGTTTGAAGCCAATTTGATGTTTCCTTGGTCATTTAATAATAATTGTAATCATTTATTCAAAATGATATGTTAGTAAAATGATATGTTAATATTGTGTTGCATACAATACTAAGACAATGAATCCAGTTTGGGTACTCTGTCTTTTTCAACCTCCATTAATTGAGGTGAAGTATATTTGTTAATTGGTTTTGTATTATTTGAAGCCACTTTGAGGTGTTTTTTTTTGTTAATTTAAAGATAATAATTTATTCATTGACTGATGAAAGTATTGTGTTGCATACAATAAATTAACACACGAAAAAGAGTAAGAATGACTTTTTTGAATCATCATATGGACATCATATGTCTGTCTGCCCATTTGCAGAATGATTAGAAAGCCTGGTGGCTGCAGGTATGAAGAATTTTCCATTTCTCTCTGTCCTGCAGTGAGGAGAGAGGAGCTGTTTCTTTGGTCCATCATGGTGTTATGAAGTTCAGAATGACCTAACATCTTTCGTGTGCATCTCTCCACCACCTCCCAGTGTGTCCAACCAATCACAGAGCCAGCTTTCCTAATTGATTTGTCCAGTCTCATTGCATCCTTGTGGCTCATGCTGCCTCCTAACATGTTGATAACATACCCAGTCTTTCAGAATGCATAAATAAACATCTGAATCTGAATCACATTCACTAATGCATAGCCTACACAGTATACGGTACATCTTGTTGAGAGCATTCTGTAAAACTGGGTATGTTATCAACATGTTAGGAGGCAGCATGAGCCACAAGGTCGGGATGGTGCTTATGAGGTGTTGCTCTAAGATGTCTGTTGTTGTAAAATGTGTTGTTCTGGGGCGGGTGAGTTAGAGTATAGACAGTATACCCACTGCAAAAAACTAGACTACACCACTGAGTCAGTGCAATGATGAGGGTAGGCTACAGCGGTAGTTAGTCAGTGTAATGATGAGGGTAGGCTACAGTAGTAGTTAGTCAGTGTAATGATGAGGGTAGGCTACAGCGGTAGTTAGTCAGTGTAATGATGAGGGTAGGCTACAGCGGTAGTTAGTCAGTGTAATGATGAGGGTAGGCTACAGCTGTAGTTAGTCAGTGTAATGATGAGGGTAGGCTACAGTAGTAGTTAGTCAGTGTAATGATGAGGGTAGGTT
>JAXIVH010000037.1:1668526-1726026 GCA_036785325.1 Urophycis tenuis | reverse complement strand
AAAATCAATTGGGTTGATCTTTGGTTGCCCAAATACTTGCCCTGATGGGAATGCACATACAGACAAACCACATGACACATTTGAAACAACATCAAATGGGAACAGGAAGTCCTATGCCAGGGCCATATGTCAGAGGACCCTACCCCTCCCCTCGGGCAAAGTCAACAATAGATACTTCCCTCTGTCAGACGCGTGTCTGCCCTGCACCAAGCTATTTTCAAACAGGTTGAAGCAGTTGTGAAGCCCAACGAACCGGTCCAGGGAGGCACCAACCTGACACCACTTGGTGACGTATGTGAGAGTGCACAAGCAGAAGTGGAGAAGAGAAGGACCTCTCCAAATAGGATGTGACATAGGATGTTAGATGATGGAGGTATTCGAGGATGAAGAAAAAAGGCTGAATCTATATTTGTTGCACCAACAAATATAAGCAAGTATAAGACAGACATCTGTATTTTAAAATGCTCCATAATCATCCCGATTCCCAAGAAACGATCCATCTCAGCAGGTGAGTCTGGGGAAACTCACACCCAGCAATGTGTGCTCTGCCCTCTGCTCTTCTCATTCGGCACAAAGGACCACAGGACAGCCGTCTGTCAGACTCCAGAAGTTTGCAGATGACGGTCATGGACTTCGTCCTGATGGTGACGAGGCCTGTACAGTCCTCCCTCTGGTCCCCTCTGGTGCAGTCAGAACAACCTGGAGCTGAACATACAGCTAAAACCTGTGGAGATGACAGTGGGAGGGAGGCCCCCACCACCACCACCACCACCACCACCACCTCCACCTCCACCACCTCCACCACCACCACCACCACCACCAACACCACCCCCACCACCACCACCACCACCATCACCACCACCTCAACCTCCACCTCCACCACCTCCACCACCACCACCACCACCACCAACACCACCCCCACCACCACCACCACCTCCACCTCCACCACCTCCACCACCACCACCACCACCACCAACACCACCCCCACCACCACCTCCACCACCACCACCACCACCTCAACCTCCACCTCCACCACCTCCACCACCAACACCACCTCCACCTCCACCTCCACCACCACCAACACCACCACCACCACCACCTCCACCATCCTAAACAGCACTGAGTCTGCTGTGGACTCCTTCAGGTCCTGGGAGCCATAATCTCCCAGGACCTAAAGTGGACGCCCATTGACACACAACATAGAGGTTGAATTTACCAGCTCAGGAAGTTCAACCTGCTGCAGGAGCTGCTGATACAGTTCTACACTGTATCCAGCCTGTTCTCTGCACTTCCATCACTGTCTGCTTTGGTTCACCCATCAGGACAGGAGCAGACGGCAACGGTCAGTCAGGACTGCAGAAAAAATCATCTGTGCCAACCTGCCCTCCATTCAGAACTTGGTGGAGTCAGTCTTGGTCTAGAGTCATAAAATGTGCTGGAAACATCACTGCAGAACCATCACACCCTGGACACAGCCTGTAACAACTCCTCCCCTCTGGTAAATAAATACATTTTATTTCTAATGCACTTTTCATCTAAAAAAAGATGTCAAAGTGAGTCAGAGAAGCAAGGAAGGGATAGCAGACTCTCTACCTGGAGGAGGTAGAGGTGGGTGCAGGGGGTGAGGGAGAGGAGGAGCAGGGGGTGAGGGAGAGGAGGAGCAGGGGGTGAGGGAGAGGAGGAGCTGGGGGTGAGGGAGAGGAGGAGCAGGGGGTGAGGGAGAGGAGGAGCAGGGGGTGAGGGAGAGGAGGAGCAGGGGGTGAGGGAGAGGAGGAGCAGGGCAACAGAGAGCGGATGTTGTTGACTTTAGATCTAAAAAAGTCAATGAAGCTGTTGCATCGCTCAACTGTAGCTTTGGTCAGTGAGGGTGATTGTGGCTTCAGCAAGTAATTCATTGTGGAGAAGAAGAAGAATTACTCACTACAAAGAGTTTTTTTGAGTTTCCAGTGTGCCTATTGATGAGGTTGGCGTAGAATGTCGACCGAGCATCTTTCAGGGCTTGGACAGTGAGCCCAGTGTGTCTGAGTTGACGTTCCAGTGCACGGCCAGCTGTTTTAGGTGTTTGTAGTTCCTGTGTGTACCAGGGGGCAGAGCGTAGGTAGGCACTATAGAGCACTGTACGCCAAAACAACCAGACACAAGAACAGTTTCTTCCCACAGGCCGTCATCCTGATGACCACATAAACCAGTGACACAGCATCAGGCACAATCCAATGAATGGATCCTATGAACTCACTGCACATACAAATTCAAAATGAGGAATTTAGGTCATATCCTTATGACCTAATGAATCCTTATGAATGATATGAATGATATGTTTAGGTCATATACTTATTGTTGCTTTGGACAAAAGCAGGCGTGTGGTTAGACCTGGGTATTCAGCGCTATAGCCCCGGACCTCTGTGCCGTCAAATAAAATAAAAAACACACCATAATAATGATGATAATCAGTGGCGAAGCTAGACCCTTTTGGTCTAGCCTACCTTAGCCCACCCTATCGTTTTGTCCTCAAATCTACTATATTCAAAATCCCCAATAGCCCCATCCCCCCCCCCCCCCCCCCCCCCCCCATTGGTGGTGACCTGGACAAAAGCATCTGCTAAATTCCCTGAATGTCAAATTCAATGTAATTGTAAATGTAAATATCCATGTACCTCATGTATATAAAATGACCTGTTAATTTTTCCATATTTATTCCAGCATATTTGCACAATTGTCTTGCTGCTACAACTTGATTGTTTTAGTAGTTAAATGATGATGTTTACCTTGGTTATATTATAGTGGTTAGGGTTAGGGTTGGTTATATTCTAGTGGTTAGGGTTAGGGTTAGTTATATTCTAGTGGTTAGGGTTAGGGTTGGTTATATTCTAGTGGTTAGGGTTAGGGTTAGTGGTTATATTATAGTGGTTAGGGTTAGGGTTGGTTATATTCTAGTGGTTAGGGTTAGGGTTAGTTATATTCTAGTGGTTAGGGTTAGGGTTGGTTATATTCTAGTGGTTAGGGTTAGGGTTGGTTATATTCTAATGGTTAGGGTTAGGGTTGGTTATATTCTAGTGGTTTGGGTTAGTGGTTATGTTATAGTGGTTATGGTTAGGGTTGGTTATATTCTAGTGGTTAGGGTTAGGGTTAGTTATATTCTAGTGGTTAGGGTTAGGGTTGGTTATATTCTAGTGGTTAGGTTTAGGTTTAGTTATATTCTAGTGGTTAGGGTTAGGGTTAGGGTTGGTTATATTCTAGTGGTTAGGGTTAGGGCTAGGGTTGGTTATATTCTAGTGGTTAGGGTTAGGGTTAGTGGTTATATTCTAGTGGTTAGGGTTAGTGGTTATATTCTAGTGGTTAGGGTTAGGGTTGGTTATATTGTAGTGGTTAGGGTTAGGGTTGATTATATTCTAGTGGTTATATTCTAGTGGTTAGGGTTAGGGTTGGTTATATTCTAGTAGGGTTAGGGTTAGGGTTGGTTATATTCTAGTGGTTATATTCTAGTGATTAGTGTTAGGGTTGGTTATATTCTAGTGGTTAGGGTTAGGGTTGGTTATATTCTACTGGTTATATTCTAGTGGTTAGGGTTAGGGTTGGTTATATTCTAGTGGTTAGGGTTAGGGTTGGTTATATTCTACTGGTTATATTCTAGTGGTTAGGGTTAGGGTTGGTTATATTCTAGTGGTTATATTCTAGTGGTTAGGGTTAGGGTTGGTTATATTCTAGTGGTTAGGGTTAGGGTTAGGGTTGGTTATATTCTAGTGGTTAGGGTTAGGGTTGGTTATATTCTAGTGGTTAGGGTTAGGGTTGGTTATATTCTAGTGGTTAGGGTTAGGGTTAGGGTTGGTTATATTCTAGTGGTTAGGGTTAGGGTTAGTGGTTATATTCTAGTGGTTAGGGTTAGGGTTGGTTATATTCTAGTGGTTAGGGTTAGGGTTAGGGTTGGTTATATTCTAGTGGTTAGGGTTAGGGTTGGTTATATTCTAGTGCTTAGGGTTAGGGTTAGTGGTTATATTCTACTGGTTAGGGTTAGTGGTTATAGTCTAGTGGTTAGGGTTAGGGTTAGGGTTGGTTATATTCTAGTGGTTAGGGTTAGGGTTGGTTATATTCTAGTGGTTAGGGTTAAGGTTGGTTATATTCTAGTGGTTAGGGTTAGGGTTGGTTATATTCTAGTGCTTAGGGTTAGGGTTAGTGGTTATATTCTACTGGTTAGGGTTACGGTTAGTGGTTATATTCTAGTGGTTAGGGTTGATTATATTCTAGTGGTTAGGATTAGGGTTAGGGTTGGTTATATTCTAGTGGTTAGGGTTAGGGTTAGGGCTAGGGTTGGTTATATTCTAGTGGTTAGGGTTAGGGTTAGGGTTGGTTATATTCTTGTGGTTAGGGTTAGGGTTAGGGTTGGTTATATTCTAGTGGTTAGGGTTAGGGTTAGTGTTTATATTCTAGTGGTTATGGTTAGGGTTGGTTATATTCTAGTGGTTAGGGTTAGGGTTAGTTATATTCTAGTGGTTAGGGTTAGGGTTGGTTATATTCTAGTGGTTAGGTTTAGGTTTAGTTATATTCTAGTGGTTAGGGTTAGGGTTAGGGTTGGTTATATTCTAGTGGTTAGGGTTAGGGCTAGGGTTGGTTATATTCTAGTGGTTAGGGTTAGGGTTAGTGGTTATATTCTAGTGGTTAGGGTTAGTGGTTATATTCTAGTGGTTAGGGTTAGGGTTGGTTATATTGTAGTGGTTAGGGTTAGGGTTGATTATATTCTAGTGGTTATATTCTAGTGGTTAGGGTTAGGGTTGGTTATATTCTAGTAGGGTTAGGGTTAGGGTTGGTTATATTCTAGTGGTTATATTCTAGTGATTAGTGTTAGGGTTGGTTATATTCTAGTGGTTAGGGTTAGGGTTGGTTATATTCTACTGGTTATATTCTAGTGGTTAGGGTTAGGGTTGGTTATATTCTAGTGGTTAGGGTTAGGGTTGGTTATATTCTACTGGTTATATTCTAGTGGTTAGGGTTAGGGTTGGTTATATTCTAGTGGTTATATTCTAGTGGTTAGGGTTAGGGTTGGTTATATTCTAGTGGTTAGGGTTAGGGTTAGGGTTGGTTATATTCTAGTGGTTAGGGTTAGGGTTGGTTATATTCTAGTGGTTAGGGTTAGGGTTGGTTATATTCTAGTGGTTAGGGTTAGGGTTAGGGTTGGTTATATTCTAGTGGTTAGGGTTAGGGTTAGTGGTTATATTCTAGTGGTTAGGGTTAGGGTTGGTTATATTCTAGTGGTTAGGGTTAGGGTTAGGGTTGGTTATATTCTAGTGGTTAGGGTTAGGGTTGGTTATATTCTAGTGCTTAGGGTTAGGGTTAGTGGTTATATTCTACTGGTTAGGGTTAGTGGTTATAGTCTAGTGGTTAGGGTTAGGGTTAGGGTTGGTTATATTCTAGTGGTTAGGGTTAGGGTTGGTTATATTCTAGTGGTTAGGGTTAAGGTTGGTTATATTCTAGTGGTTAGGGTTAGGGTTGGTTATATTCTAGTGCTTAGGGTTAGGGTTAGTGGTTATATTCTACTGGTTAGGGTTACGGTTAGTGGTTATATTCTAGTGGTTAGGGTTGATTATATTCTAGTGGTTAGGATTAGGGTTAGGGTTGGTTATATTCTAGTGGTTAGGGTTAGGGTTAGGGCTAGGGTTGGTTATATTCTAGTGGTTAGGGTTAGGGTTAGGGTTGGTTATATTCTAGTGGTTAGGGTTAGGGTTAGGGTTGGTTATATTCTAGTGGTTAGGGTTAGGGTTAGTGTTTATATTCTAGTGGTTAGGGTTAGGGTTGGTTATATTCTAGTGGTTAGGGTTAGGGTTGGTTATATTCTAGTGGTTAGGGTTAGGGTTAGGGTTGGTTACATTCTATTGGTTAGGGTTAGGGTTGGTTATATTCTAGTGGTTAGGGTTAGGGTTGGTTATATTCTAGTGGTTAGGGTTGGTTATATTCTAGTGGTTAGGGTTAGGGTTAGGGTTGGTTACATTCTATTGGTTAGGGTTAGGGTTGGTTATATTCTAGTGGTTAGGGTTAGGGTTGGTTATATTCTAGTGGTTAGGGTTGGTTATATTCTAGTGGTTAGGGTTAGGGTTAGTGGTTATATTCTAGTGGTTAGGGTTAGTGGTTATATTCTAGTGGTTAGGGTTAGGGTTGGTTATATTGTAGTGGTTAGGGTTAGGGTTGATTATATTCTAGTGGTTATATTCTAGTGGTTAGGGTTAGGGTTGGTTATATTCTAGTGGTTAGGGTTAGGGTTGGTTATATTCTAGTGGTTAGGGTTAGGGTTAGGGTTGGTTATATTCTAGTGGTTAGGGTTAGGGTTGGTTATATTCTAGTGCTTAGGGTTAGGGTTAGTGGTTATATTCTACTGGTTAGGGTTAGTGGTTATAGTCTAGTGGTTAGGGTTATGGTTAGGGTTGGTTATATTCTAGTGGTTAGGGTTAGGGTTGGTTATATTCTAGTGGTTAGGGTTAAGGTTGGTTATATTCTAGTGGTTAGGGTTAGGGTTGGTTATATTCTAGTGCTTAGGGTTAGGGTTAGTGGTTATATTCTACTGGTTAGGGTTACGGTTAGTGGTTATATTCTAGTGGTTAGGGTTGATTATATTCTAGTGGTTAGGATTAGGGTTAGGGTTGGTTATATTCTAGTGGTTAGGGTTAGGGTTAGGGTTAGTTATATTCTAGTGGTTAGGGTTAGGGTTGGTTATATTCTAGTGGTTAGGGTTAGGGTTAGGGTTGGTTATATTCTAGTGGTTAGGGTTAGGGTTAGTGTTTATATTCTAGTGGTTAGGGTTAGGGTTGGTTATATTCTAGTGGTTAGGGTTAGGGTTGGTTATATTCTAGTGGTTAGGGTTAGGGTTAGGGTTGGTTACATTCTATTGGTTAGGGTTAGGGTTGGTTATATTCTAGTGGTTAGGGTTAGGGTTGGTTATATTCTAGTGGTTAGGGTTGGTTATATTCTAGTGGTTAGGGTTAGGGTTAGGGTTGGTTATATTCTAGTGGTTAGGGTTAGGGTTAGGGTTGGTTATATTCTAGTAGTTAGGGTTAGGGTTAGAGTTGGTTATATTCAGGCTCTTATATTAGCCAGGCTCTTACTGCACATCTATCCCCTGTACTGCTGGTCACTGTGAATTTCTCCTAAGGGGGATTAATAAAGGAATATCTTATCTTATCTTATCTTATTCTAGTGGTTAGGGTTAGGGTTAGGGTTGGCTATATTCTAGTGGTTAGGGTTAGGCTTAGGGTTGGTTATATTCTAGTGGTTAGGGTTAGGGTTAGGGTTAGTTATATTCTAGTGGTTAGGGTTAGGGTTAGGGTTGGTTATATTCTAGTGGTTAGGGTTAGGGTTAGGGTTGGTTATATTCTAGTGGTTAGGGTTTGGGTTGGTTATATTCTAGTGGTTAGGGTTAGGGTTGGTTATATTCTAGTGGTTAGGGTTAGGGTTGGTTATATTCTAGTGGTTAGGGTTAGGGTTGGTTATATTCTAGTGGTTAGGGTTAGGGTTAGTGGTTATATTCTATTGGTTAGGGTTAGGGTTAGGGTTGGTTATATTCTATTGGTTAGGGTTAGGGTTGGTTATATTCTAGTGGTTAGGGTTAGGGTTTGGGTTGGTTATATTCTAGTGGTTAGGGTTAGGGTTGGTTATATTCTAGTGGTTAGGGTTAGGGTTGGTTATATTCTAGTGGTTAGGGTTAGGGTTAGTGGTTATATTCTATTGGTTAGGGTTAGGGTTAGGGTTGGTTATATTCTATTGGTTAGGGTTAGGGTTGGTTATATTCTAGTGGTTAGGGTTAGGGTTTGGGTTGGTTATATTCTAGTGGTTAGGGTTAGGGTTGGTTATATTCTAGTGGTTAGGGTTAGGGTTGGTTATATTCTAGTGGTTAGGGTTAGGGTTAGGGTTGGTTATATTCTAGTGGTTAGGGTTAGGGTTAGGGTTGGTTATATTCTAGTGGTTAGGGTTAGCTCAATGCCTTTGTTGTCTGTATGTCCAGTCTGTGGACTCACAAGGAGCTCTGATGTTCACCTCAAAAGCCTAAAGGTGTCCATGCTGTTGTCTTTGGTTCTAACCAAATCGTTCTTTTCTCTCTTGTCTTTCCTCTCTTAAATACACTTTCTTTCATTGTAGGTAAATGTTGTCCCAAACTGGTAGGTAAATGAGGCCTACCAGGCTTTGTGTTGGTGTAAAAGTCAAATAATGTGAGAGAGAATGATTTCAATGTTTAGATACTGCTCAGGAGTCAAATGGAATCAACAATTGACAAAAGCCCTGTGACATGTTTATATATATTTTATCTATCTATCTATCTATCTATCTATATATATATATATATATATATATATATATACACAGTATGTTTTTCGGTAAATATATTGTATATGTATTTATTTAAACATTTAAACCTCCACTATATAAAAAAGTTGTCACTGTTCTTTCATTCAAATTAAAAATTTTACACAATTTTCTCCACAGAGTGAATTAATGAAGTGAGAAAACAATCTTTAGATAATCTAATTCTGAACACACACACACACACAGACACACACACACACACACACACACACACACACAGCAGCTCTCCATACAAAGGGGCAGGGCTGGCTGCAGCAGGGCTGGCCGCAGCAGGGCTGGCCGCAGCAGCCTGACCCGCCGTACGTCTGCCTCGACTCAACCTGGTGACCATCACAGTGTCCTGCTGAGAGAACTCTGGTCAAGATGGAGAGCAGCCTCCTGGGAACGCTCCTCAACGTCCTGTTCTTCTCAAGCCTTGAGTGTGTCTGGGGGTCAGTGCTGAGACAAGCTGATTACCATTATCTATTTATTGCAGACTGGACGGAAGCCCAATCTCACTGCAGGTAAAGTCACCTTTTCATTGTACATCTAGAGAATGGCAGGAAGTCACTGAGACATGCCTTCAATGTAAACCTTTACCATGTCTATTCATTTGGCTTAACAAACGCTATCCCTCATTACAAAATGAATGAAGCCTTAATGATGCAACATATGTTCAAATATTTAAATACATACAAAAATACATATTTTTGTATGTTTGATTATGGAGCTTTGTGTGATGCTTTTTCACTCACTTTACATTGAATCATAGTGTTACCAAATACAATCTACATTTCACACATTTATGTCCAAATAGGAATAGATGGAGAGCTGGTGATTGGGCCCTTCCAACTCAGCAGAAGCACATTGACTGGATGAACATAATAAACACACATCCACATGGGAAATGGATCGGTCAGACCGTGTTGCGCTACCGGGCTCCTGATGATAACACAACGAAGCTGCGCTTCTGGACCGAGTGTGCATACATTAGAGCCACACCTCAGAAGTAAGGCTTCACTTGAGTTTTGTACAAAAACAGCCAACTTATAGTTTGGCATCCTGCTTCCCCTGCGCTACAGATTACTACCTCATAGACTTTACTGAGGTCTGTGTTGTCCTCTGTGTTCTAACTGACCAAGTACTCATGGAGCTCAGCTCCAGGGCCAGTTTCTCCTGTTCAAAGTGATGTTCATGTACAGCAGAAGCTCCACAGCTTCATGTTCCCTCATTGCTCCATCAGAGTTTGTTGAGACTGGGCAAAATGGAATCGTTCCTTCCATCATATGACTCAATTGGTGACAGGAAACAGGGAAACGATTCATATTAATCATTCAAGATGATCTGCAATATCTGGAGTTCTGACTCCTGACGCCCTGCTACGTTTGGTTCAACCCTCATGTTGTATTGTATTGTATTGTATTACTTGCTACACCTCACATTACTGCCATATTGCAGGGTCTTAAATGTGTAGTAGATGTAGAAGCGTATGCAATGGAGACTTGTAAGTGTTTATTTTTAATGATGCGGTATCAACCTTTGTCTGAATGGGAGCTTTAAAGCTGTGATGCAAGAGTGAAAGACTGCCCATACTGGCAGGAGTCTCAGTGTTCTCAGTGTTCTCTTCCAGGTGTTCAGTGTTCTCAGTGTTGCTCTAGTGAGACACAGCACTTGAACAGAGGCTTATCAGATGTGACCTTCATTTATTTAGTTCATGATAATTTCTCAATACTGTCAAGCAAAGTAATGCCTGACTGACAAGGTAGGTGGTGAATTACCTGCACAGGTTCTATATGCCAAAATGGTCTCAAGATAGAAATAATTACAGTAAGATAAGTGAAGCATTTCATTGATTCTTAATTAGTTCATAGTAAATTGCTCCAGTGATCATTGTGATGAATTAGGACAAGTGTGTCAATGTAGATTTCTTAAATGTTGATTTAAATGTTGTTTAAATGTTGTTTATAATGTCTGTTTGGCTTTTTTAGGAATATTCATTTCGGAAAATGTGGAACCAAATTGTACTTCTACTGTTATGATGACAAACCTCAGTCAACGATCACATTCATCCCCACAACCATGACTTACAACGAGGCCAGGGCTTACTGCAGACAGATGCACACTGATCTGGTCACTCCAGAAAGTGGCATACAGCTGGAACATCTTCCTGATGTGGACCTGTTCTATCTGTGGACAGGAATACACAGAACAGAGGCTGGTAAGCTCCAGCACCTTTTATATGAGTGGTAGTAGTATACCTTACCTAGTGTTTCTTTAGGGTTTAGGTATTATTTATTCATTTATTTATAATAGTGGTATAATTATAGACATAGAAATATAGAGACTTTATTAATCCCTGAAGGGAAATTGGATCACCGTAGCAGCCAGGGTACGTATTGTGATACCCTGGCGCCGTAGCGTCCCCTTCCCCCAAATCAACACAAGTCTCTGCTGCTGGAAAAGCCGCACCAAGGCGCATGTATTATGTCCAACACAAAAACGGGCGGCCTCTCGCCCCGTAGTAAAACTATAACGTAAAGTATGGGCTCCCTGAGCCTCGGCAGGTTCTCCCGTCCTCTCTCGTCCACTTAGTCCGGTTGCCCGAGTCGTCCCGGAAAGGAAACCCGGTCCGGACTGTCTCCTCACGCTGAAACGACATGGGTCCCTCGAGACATAACTTCCTTTGCTCCTTTTATGCTCACCTGCAGTTGATCACACATTCCTCCTGCGCAGGTGTTTCCCCTTGTTCTGAGTGGTGCCACTCTAAAGCGATCCGCAGCGCCCTCTGGGGGAAAAGGGTGGTAAACTCCCTGTATGATCCGTCCGCAGCGCCCTCTGGGGGAAAAGGGTGGTAAACTCCCTGTATGATCCGTCCGCAGCGCCCTCTGGGGGAAAAGGGTGGTAAACTCCCTGTATGATCCGTCCGCAGCGCCCTCTGGGGGAAAAGGGTGGTAAACTCCCTGTATGATCCGTCCACTGTGCTGCCAGGGCCTCTGTGTACGGGCCGGGTTGCCACGCCACAGTATAAATACGATACAAAAAACAATATATAATATCAGTATGAGATTAATATGATATATGATATATAATATCAGTACGCAATGTAATTAACACAAACCACATATGTGAAATAATTAGTATTATACCTTTGTGATACGTATTGTTTCTTTAGGGTTTAGATATTATTTTTTTATTAATTCATTTATTTTTTTATTTTTTTATTTAAGAAACATATTGTGGATGCAATGGGACGCATCCTCAGTGATGTATCCTGGGATACTGGTACTTAGAGCGTGTTGTTGTTGGTGGGCGTTGTTCTCTTGCACCAATTGCACCAAGTCAAATTCCTTGTAAGTGCAAACCTACTTGGCAATAAACTTGTTTCTGATTCTGATTCCTCTCATTGGCTTCCTCAATGCGCTCTTCCCATGGCACCATCAGTTCCAGGATGATTTCAAGAAAGGTTATTTGGAACGAAAAAATAACGTTATTAACCGATTATTTAAAATTGAAAATATTGTTTTCACTTCGGAACAGCTGAAATTGTTTTTGTTCCCGTTTTCGATTACTTTCATCACAAAATTTTGTTCTTTACCGGTTTTCGTTTTTGTTCTTTGAACCGTTTCTAAAACCTGCTTGTGTCTTGTAAAATTATATCCACACATGAACCAGTCTATAAGCATTTGTGGATCTGGTAGTTTTGTCCAATGTGTACTGCAGCTCACTCCATTCTCTGCAGCTCACTCCAGTGTCTGCAGTTCACACCAGTCTCTGCAGCTCACTCCAGTGTCTGCAGCTCACACCAGTCTCTGCAGCTCACTCCAGTGTCTGCAGTTCACACCAGTCTCTGCAGCTCACTCCAGTGTCTGCAGCTCACACCAGTCTCTGCAGCTCACTCCAGTGTCTGCAGCTCACACCAGTCTCTGCAGCTCACTCCAGTGTCTGCAGCTCACTCCAGCTCTGCAGCTCATTCCAGTGTCTGCAGCTCACTCCAGTGTCTGCAGCTCACACCAGTCTCTGCAGCTCACTCCAGTGTCTGCAGCTCACTCCAGTGTCTGCAGCTCATTCCAGTGTCTGCAGCTCACTCCAGTGTCTGCAGCTCACTCCAGCTCTGCAGCTCATTCCAGTGTCTGCAGCTCACTCCAGCTCTGCAGCAAATTCCAGTGTCTGCAGCTCATTCCAGTGTCTGCAGCTCACTCCAGCTCTGCAGCTCACTCCAGTGTCTGCAGCTCATTCCACTGTCCGCAGCTCACTCCAGTGTCTGCAGCTCATTCCACTGTCCGCAGCTTACTCCAGTGTCTGCAGCTCATTCCACTGTCCGCAGCTCACTCCAGACTCTGCAGCTCCTTCAAGCCATTACTGATCTGTTGGCAATAGCATATCCAAATCTCATTATCCTCCTGTAGTACACATTGGACAAAGCTATGAGATCTTCAAATGCGTATTGGTTTATTAGTGTGGAATATTCTATGAAAGTGAGTGTATTTGTGATTTTACATGTCAAATGCACATGATGTTAGACAGGCTAAGGATACATTTTTGTGGGAAGTGAAATAGCCGAGTGGATATAAATTAACAAGGCAAAAGCACCAAATATTTCTTGATTGATGTACGCGCAGAGTGAATTGTCTTCTGTGGGTTACAAATGAAAAAGTCAAATAAAAAATAATCTGATACCTAAAATGTTGACACCAGGGATCCCCAAACCTTTCTGGGCCAATAGCACATTGCTCTGCCTCTCTCTGATGGGAAGTTGGGCTCTAGTTGTAAATGATAATAATAATTATAATTATAATAAAAATTATTTTATTATCTTATCAACAAGTAACAGTAGAAGATATGGACTGGAGTGTATTATTGTGGAGATTAATTTAATGTGATGAGATATTTGTATGGTTGTATGTGTATGTTGAATATGTCACATGAATATTGTTATTGTATTGTTATTATAAGATTCTTCTTCTTCTTCTTCTACTTCTTCTGGATGTTGCTTCACACTGCACATTATTGAGTAAACCATTTTCTTTTATTGTATAAAACATGTAATCATTTCTGTGCTGACAGGTGGAAATTGGACGTGGAGCGGCAGTGATGCAGTTTACCAGAACTGGGAGGACGGAGAGCCCACAGGAAGTGGAGACTGTGTGGGCATCTCCAATACAGAGAAGAAGATGACCACCATAGCCTGCTCTTCCAATTGGGCCTTTCACTGCCTCCAAAACAACCTGGTTCTGGTAAAGCAGAGCAAGTCCTGGGAGGAGGCTATGGACCACTGCCGGGCCATGGACCACCCCAGTGATCTCATCAGTATCAGTGGTTCTGACCAGGAAACTGTGTGGGCCGAAACCACTGAGGCCACATCAGACGAGGTTGTTCCATTGTACATTAGCAATATGATTACATATATATTATTTCATGATTTATTTAGTCATTCAATAACTAAATACATTTTCCTATATAAAGAAACCTAAATTAAGATAAAGAAGGCCTATTTCTTGAATTGTAGACTAAGCAGCCGATTGTTCCTCTCATTGTATTCTTAATTGTCCTGGAGCAAAAGTACCAGGCTGGTTTGCCTCATGTGAAGCCCTGTTGGACCATGTGCTGGATCACAGTGTTGTTCTGTCCTCCAACAGGTGTGGACCGGTCTTCGCTACCTTGCTCACAGATGGTTCTGGAGCGATGGGACCGCTGTGCCATACCAGGACTTGCCGCACTGTCCAGATCTCGGGCAATACTGTGGAACTCTGGTCAGGGACAACAACACAATACAGTGGAACATCAGGGACTGCACCGAGAGAAGAAACTTTCTCTGCTACAGGAAATATTGATCATTAAATGTATTCACACATTAGGCAGTTGATATCACAATACAGGCTGAAACCCTTTGACATTGTTATAAAACCTGCAACATTGATCTACTTTTCATTCTAGGGTACATTTTTCTGATATGAAATATTGTAGTTTGTACATCGAATTGTACATCCTTATTTGAAATTTCTCACTGGCTCTCATGTCAGGCTTTTTACAATCTGCCTAAATCTGCAATTAGTTTTTAATCCACAATGACTTTCCCCACCCCCTCTCAACATCAGGAGGCGACATTCTGTAAATTGTTAATTTATAAAGTGCAGTGGCCACGCCAGACCTTTTTTGAGTGGGCTCAAGCCCACCCAAAACTTGCCTTTCCCACCGTATTGTTTCGTCCTCAAATCTAATATTCTACTGTCTGTTAAAAGATATACAATGTGTTGGATTGATAGATAAATAGATAGATTTACCCCCCACCAGAATAAACTTAGGATCTCCACCAGGTCACCCTTAAATGCAGAATGCAGGAAATCACATCTACGATATTCAAACTCTCCAATTACCCCCCCCCCCCCCCCCCCCCCCCGCGGGCTGAGCCCCCCAAAAGTCACCCTGATAAAGTGAATCGATAAATAAAGGATAGACATCTGGCTGTATAGTATGACACAATATGTCACACAGTGGATCAAATATTCACTGTCCCTTTATTCACTGCAACACAGAACTGGTGGCTCGGGAGGAAGAGCTAGCCTGGCAATGCTAACTTTAGCCTCGCTAATGGTACATTCTAGAACATTTACATTTACGCTTAACAACGCTTTTATTCAAAGCGACTTACAAAAAGTACATTTGTCATAAGAAGGTGAAACATTTCATTGCTGCTAATATAGTAAGAACGTCACCAGAACAAGTTTCAAGCATTTCAATTGCTGGGTTAACCATTGCTAGCATACAAACAACGCTTAAGAACACTTAATGGTAGGTCCCAAACCGATGAAGAAAACCTTTCAGAGCGGCAGCCAATACCTGAGTGAACATTTCGGTAGGCAGCTATTGCTGAGGCTAGCAAGTTTATGCTCAAACACAAAAAAGATATCCAATGGACTGAAGCAGAAGAGAGGACATTTCGTCTTTATTGGTCATTCTCAGTATTTTTTAGATATGGGAACGAAATTTGTTCTCTGCGTTTGATCCATCCTATGGTACATAGGAGCAGCGGCTGTGAATTGGCATTGTCCTATACCTAAATAGTAGGTATATACCTATATACTATAGGAATATACCTCAGCAGATGGATGGAGAAAGAGATGTCAAGACATACTCTGTTCATCATAACTACTGCAGCCATGTCTCTAAGTAAGTAAGTAAGTAAGTAAGTAAGTAAGTGTTTATAAAGGATTTCAAGATCATCTTTGCATGTCGATTAAGTGTTGTATGGAGTAAATTATTGTAAAATTGATAAAACACTTAGTGTTTTTAAAAAAATGACCAAAATGCAATTATGTTATAAAAGTGTTTTAAAGTGCAAATGCAAACTGCAAATACTCAACAAATGAGCAATGTCCAGATCAAGGTCTGATACAGACTCTATTTTGGCCCAGAGAATATTCAGGAGTCTCCACTGTCTGTCAGGGGCTCCAGGTTGGGGGATCTGTGTGAAGGGCAACAGATAGGAGATCTATCCCTCTCTATGAGTTGTGGGTTGAGCATCCAGAGACCAAAGGGAAGATTCCCTGCCTGGTGTTTCAACTGCCAGCAGATGCCCGCCATAACGTCCCAGAGCTGGTGACTGGGAGATGGCTTGTGATTGGTCGTCACCACATGTACTCATTGGGAGATGGCTTGTGATTGGTCGTCACCACATGTACTGTACTCATTGGGAGATGGCTTGTGATTGGTCGTCACCACATGTACTCAATGGGAGATGGCTTGTGATTGGTCGTCACCACATGTACTCATCCTCACAAGGAATCTTAGCTGTTGTTGCCCATCTTGTTTGGGTTTAGTTTGGGTTCTTTAAGCACAACTTGCCGTTGTCTATTCGTGGCTTGATTTCATTTAAAGGGGAGATATCATGCTATTTTTGTGGTGAATAAACTAATTTCTGAGTCACAGCAGAATTAATGTTAAAAATACACCTTATCACTCTCACACTGTGCATTGTAATTGCATTGCTGTAATTTCCCAGCCTGTGATCAATAAAGTATATATATCTATCTGTCTGTCTGTCTGTCTGTCTGTCTGTCTGTCTGTCTGTCTGTCTGTCTGTCTGTCTGTCTATCTATCTATCTATCTATCTATCTATCTATCTATCTATCTATCTATCTATCTATCTATCTATCTATCTATCTATCTATCTATCTATCTATCTATCTATCTATCTATCTATCTATCTATCTATCTATCTATCTATCTATCTATCTATCTATCTATCTATCTATCTATCTATCTATCTATCTATCTATCTATCTATCTATCTATCTATCTATCTATCTATCTATCTATCTATCTATCTATCTATCTATCTATCTATCTATCTATCTATCTATCTATCTATCTATCTATCTATCTATCTATCTATCTATCTATCTATCTATCTATCTATCTATCTATCTATCTATCTATCTATCTATCTATCTATCTATCTATCTATCTATCTATCTATCTATCTATCTATCTATCTATCTATCTATCTATCTATCTATCTATCTATCTATCTATCTATCTATCTATCTATCTATCTATCTATCTATCTATCTATCTATCTATCTATCTATCTATCTATCTATCTATCTATCTATCTATCTATCTATCTATCTATCTATCTATCTATCTATCTATCTATCTATCTATCTATCTATCTATCTATCTATCTATCTATTGCTAACAAACAGAAGTGTAAGTACCCACAGCTCTTTCCTTCCGTTCCCTTCACAGAGAACAACGAGGGTGGAAAACAGCACACCGCTGAGAATCACTGCGTTCTCCCCAGGGTTTACGAATCAGGATAAATCAAAGAGCAGGCGCCACCTTGTGGTCATATTTGATGTATTCTTTATGTCCTGTGAAGAGATGTCCGGGTCTACCTGTGACCTTTACCATGCTGACATGGTGTGACTAACCGATGAGGAGCTTGTCTTAATTGATGACACACTCAACACACACACACACACTGATTGTTGGATATTTAGTTTAATGTTGCAGTAAAGATGTCATTGAATCGTTGAAGATAAATGTGGTTTGTTTCAGACGGAATGCACCAGTCCACACACAACCCCTGGTACTGAACACTGCGCTGAGGTGGGCACGTCAGCAAACATATATAATATATATTAATATAATAGCCTACTACGAATGAGTTAGCAAAAAATGATTATAAATGTATTATGTAACATATATTTCGTTATATTAAATCATAAATCAAAATATTGGTAGGGACAATCCTTTCTTTCCCAAAGTTGGTCGGGACATGTCCCTCAGTCCCGATGCAAAATGACGCCCTTGTTAACAATATCAACAATCTAATAGTGTGTAATATGTGTGTAATATGGTCAAATGTCCCAAAGTAAATCGGTCCTTTTTCAAATAGCAAATGGTTACAAGCGAATGTCGTAAAACCCAAACCACGTGCTTAGCCTTTATTTTAGCAATTAGTCACGAGAGGGACTTATCACGCCTCTCAGGCGTTCCTTATTTTCTCCATAATCCACACCGTCGAGTGGCTAATTGCTATTCTAAAACTGTTACCAACGCGGCAATATGAAAAATCATGTAGTAATAAAAACGCTTCTGTTTCACTAATAATTCACTAGATGCGCAACAAAGTAGTTCCCAGATACAAGGAAGTAGTTCCCGGCCAGGTTGCAGAAACAACACGTCGCTTGCAAGCAATCACTTTATTTTTAACAGCCCCTTTCCACAAGCAGTTTATCGACCATAGTTAGTCCATCCAACAAATCGAAGTTAACTTTCCATTCCATAACAAAGCAGAAAAAAGCCGGTTCCGAGTTTCTTTATTGTCGTCGTCGTTGCTATTTGCGGAGTGATATGTGAAGCGGTCAGCAGCAGCGTTGGATGGGGACAGGTGTACTTTATGGTCTCATAAAGCACACCTATCAGCCAATCAGAATCAAGCATTGGGACTAACAGTTTTAGAATACCCTTTTCAATTTACATTAAAATTTACATTGTTACATGACAGGAACAATCAGTCGCTAGGATGTTTAGTTACAGGAACAATCAATAGTTACAGCCTGTAACTGTAACTTTAACTGTAACTCAGAACTCTGGCCATAATGCATTATGCAGGAACGCGTAGTTCAGGAGAATTCAACTATGACGGTGGGAAGTTGGGGGTCTTGTCCGTGTTTGGGGGTCGTGATGAGTATCGCAGATTTCCAGAGCAGCAATATTAGTTGGACGTTTTAAATCTATGAATAAATAACGTATATGGTGATGGTCGCCGGGCGGTGAGCAGGCTGGTGACAAGTCAGTAGAGTCCAGCCATCCAGTCAGCACCACACTGCATGATAACACGGGATGTGAACGAGACGGGGCACAGAAGACACGGAGGAAAACAGCAGCGGAGATCTTTTGTATCTTTTGGATCTTTTTGCTTTGTTTTGAACGTGACGCTGACGGCTCTGGGGAGCGGGCGGCCCGGCGGTGTGTGACGGCTCTCTGTGTTCTGTGGTGACCTCTGGGTTATTTTTCATAACGTTTTCATGAATTATTCTCGAGCTACGTCTTCGCCATCCTCGGACAAATAAACTTGCGTCTTGAAGGTGGTGTCACGAGAAACCTCATCCGAGAAATGCGGTCCTGGGACTGCGGTCCTGGCTCCTCCTCTCCTCCAGGAAGACACGCCCCTCGAGCCCGTCACATGACCTCCACACCGCTGAGCAGGAAGTGTCTGCTCACGTCACAGGGAACCGGAACCACCGTTGAGAATAATGAAAACCCGTCAACTACAATAAAGGGCGTCTTTCCGATTGTTTATCTGCTGTTGACTTATTCTGGAAATATACGGACTTTTTTGTTGCCGTTTCTGACAGAAGGAGAAAAGGCGCTGCTCTCCTCGGCTCTCCTCGGCTTCTAAAATGACAGCCGCGGTGTTCTTCGGGTGCACGTTCATAGCGTTCGGACCCGCCGTCGCCCTGTTCCTGTTCACCATCGCCCGGGACCCGCTCCGGGTCATCTTCCTGATAGCGGGGTAGGCTGGCTGGTGTGTGCGGGTTCGGAGGCTGGGTGGGGTGTGCGGGTTCGGATGCTGGGTACGAGGTTTGGTTGGGTCGCGTTTTAACTGAACCGATGTCCGTTTCCTCAGTGTCTGGCTCCAGTCTAGCTTCTTCATTTGACTGTTTTATGCAACAAAAAACTGTAATGGTGTTGGTTGGGCATCCACAATCTTGTTTAATTTCGTTGTGTACTGTACAGTTGTTCTTGTACTTAATTACCATAATTCATAATTCCACAAAAATAGTCCCATTCACCAACAACGAGCCCTCCTCTGTGCAGTAACATCAATATCGCTTTATTATATGTATTGTAACATATTTTGGGGTGTAGCCCTCATGAATGAATAACTGGTCAGATGAACGCATGTAGAGTTACAACTCAACACACGTTGGTATGAGCTCATGTTGTTTTAGATCATGCAGCTTTACTGCAAGAAGTGGAGCAGTACCTGAACATCTGCAGAGTTGATGAGATGTGAACTGAAGAAACTCAGTTCACATCTCACGGCTTCCACATTAGTCACGTGTGTGTTGACCCTGTCTCCACAGAGCTTTTTTCTGGCTGGTTTCCCTGCTGCTGTCTTCGCTGGTGTGGTTCATCTCGGTTCAGATCAGCAACAAGGAGAGTGCCACCCAGCAGAAAGGTCTGCTGATATTTGGCGTGGTGCTGTCTGTAATCCTCCAGGAACTCTTCCGCTTCGGTTACTACAAACTACTTAAGTAAGAGCACCTGTTTGATGTTTGGGATTTATTTTAATTATGCACATTAACTCATTCCCTGAAGCAATAACTTATGGTATACTTTTACAAATATTCGTTCAATTCAATGCTGCAAAATACAGAATGAATACTGGTCTTTGACCCCCAGGCTGAAGGGTCTGTTTGGTCTGTACTGTACATGCTATTTCTTTGTGTATGCCTAGATGTATGCATATTTTTGTATATTTATGTTCTTATATTGTTACATATGTTTATATTAGATATTTATATATCTATAATGTACTGCACTGCTCTTCACTCCTGCACTGCCTTTTCTTTTCCCTGAGTATTGTAACAAATGCAATTTCTCTCAGGGATCATTAAAGTCTGTCTGTCTGTCTGTCTGTCTGTCTGTCTGTCTGTCTGTCTGTCTGTCTGTCTGTCTGTCTGTCTGTCTGTCTGTCTGTCTGTCTGTCTGTCTGTCTGTCTGTCTGTCTGTCTGTCTGTCTGTCTGTCTGTCTGTCTGTCTGTCTGTCTGTCTGTCTGTCTGTCTGTCTGTCTGTCTGTCTGTCTGTCTGTCTGTCTGTCTGTCTGTCTGTCTGTCTGTCTGTCTGTCTGTCTGTCTGTCTGTCTGTCTGTCTGTCTGTCTGTCTGTCTGTCTGTCTGTCTGTCTGTCTGTCTGTCTGTCTGTCTGTCTGTCTGTCTGTCTGTCTGTCTGTCTGTCTGTCTGTCTGTCTGTCTGTCTGTCTGTCTGTCTGTCTGTCTGTCTGTCTGTCTGTCTGTCTGTCTGTCTGTCTGTCTGTCTGTCTGTCTGTCTGTCTGTCTGTCTGTCTGTCTGTCTGTCTGTCTGTCTGTCTGTACTGCTGTCCACCTGGTGATGATTTCAGTGTGATGGGCTCACCGTGGTGATGTGTGTGTCCCGCAGGAAAGCAAATGAGGGCCTTCTTGCACTCAGCCAGGAGGAGACCATGCCCATCTCCATTCGCCAGCTGGCCTATGGTGTGTTCAGACGTGACCACACATGACTGGAACAATGAACAACTCCTTTATTGTAAAGCACAGGATCAGCTCATCATGTGACTCCTAGAATGGTGGAATGCTCTTCCTCAGCGTTAATTGAAAAGGCCATTAAGCTCATCTGATGGGACGCATCGCTTCGGTTTTGTTTTTCAACCCTTACTGATTACATTAATATTTTTTTCAATAGCATTGTCACTTGGTTATCATGTCATATCCTTTTCAAATCATGCCACAGTTTATTGTGATTTGCTTTGAGTGATAAATGTATAACATCATCAGTACATACCACAGAAAATAACTCTAGTTAAATACTACCGTGTGTGTGTTTGTGTGTGTGTGTTGCCTTAGTTTCTGGCCTGGGCTTTGGGTTCATGAGTGGCGCCTTCTCTGTGGTCAACATCCTGGCAGACTCTGTGGGTCCAGGCACCATTGGCATCCATGGAGACTCCCAGCACTACTTCCTGTCCTCAGGTACCCACCCAGCCACATGATGTGATTCCTCAGTGGTGTCGCTGTGCTGCAGGGGGCAGTGTAACAGGAGTCCAGAGAACTCCATTCTGTCAGCCATGTACAATGGAGTCCCTCACTGTACATGTCCTCATCTGTACTCATCACTGGTGCTGAGCGCTGTCACACCGCATACCCAAACGTTTCCTCCTCTTGGCAGCGTTCATGACCATGGCCATCATCCTCCTCCACATGTTCTGGGGCGTGGTGTTCTTTGACGCCTGTGAGAAGCAGCGTTGGTGGTGCCTGGTGGTGGTGGTGGCCAGCCATCTCCTGGTGTCATGTCTGGTAGGTCGGGGCCGTGTCGCTCTCCTCTACCGTTGAGGTTCTGTCCGCCCGGTTCCTGCCACGGGCTGGCTTACCTTTCCTTTTGTGTAGAGCTAATTGACATGGACGCCGTCAATGCGTTTCTCTCACTTCCTGGTGTTGATTGTTCCCGTGTCCCTCCAGACCTTCCAGAACCCGTACTACGTGGGCAGCCTGGTGCCCACCTACGTCATCATGTTCCTGATGGGCGTGTGGGCCTTCTGCTGCGCAGGGGGCTCCCTGCGGAACCTCAAGCTCTGCCTCACCTGCAAGGACAAGGACTTCCTGCTGGCCAACCACAGGCCCAGATAGCACGGTACACCTCCACAGGAACACACCTGGAGGACCGCACCCCAAGACCGCAGCGCACCTCCCCGGGGGGCCAGGGGGGCGAGGCTGGGCTCACTCCTCCAAATCGTCTGTTTTCGGTGTCTCACCCTGAATCCAGGATGTTCCATCATTCTCCCACGGTCTCCACTCATACAAGTTCAGGTCATGAATACCTATCAAATGTGTCTGTGTTCCCATGTTTTTAATGAACAAATTACAAAGTGCCCTATACAGGATATTACAGCCGCCCTCATGCCAGCTGTGCATGAGACTATTAATGCCAGTCCTCTGCTTTAACTGATTAGTTCGTGTCAATCTGAAACCACGTAGAGCTCCAAGTAGAGGTGCTGATAGTCTAGCTGTATTCCGCACAACACGGGACATACAGCATCATGTAACATAGCTTTCTTTTTTGCAATTTGCTGAATTGTCTTATTTTCTCCAATGAAACTTTAATGTTAACTGACTTTTTACATTAAAGGTAGATATTGTCCAATCACTTTTATAAATAAATGTAAAATCTACCCCTATAAAAGCCCCCCACAGTATTTCTTTTTTGGTTGTAACTTCTGTATTGGGTTCTTCTATTTATACAAACACATGAGTGAAGTGTACCAATGTTGGGTACTGGTTGCTTTTTGATCATTTCAGTGTGTTTATAATTTCTGCTTTATTCGTTCAGCGGAGCATGACCTGGTGTTATCGCTCCGTCTCAATGCAGGGATGCTTCCTATAACCTTGATGCGTACCTAGGATGCTTCCTATAACCTTGATGCGTACCTAGGACGCTTCCTATAACCTTGATGCGTACCTAGGATGCTTCCACGTAAGGTACCTCCTTTTGGAAAGTGGTTCACAAAGTCAGCCCAACCAGGAAGGCGTGGCGATGCAGAGAGTTCACGCCGTGTGTTTACTGGCTGGCAGGGCGTTGTTTCTCCTCCAAACCATGGACGTCAACTACTAGGTGAAAGAAACGTGTACGCACTCAAATAAAGGCTGTGACATTGACACATTCATGGCATTGTGCATGTTACACGTGTTTCTGTAAAACAGGACCTGGACATCGTGACCAGGATGTCCATGTAGGAGACCCCAAGGAGCCATCCCATAGTTCCTTAACGTTTTGCCAACTCTAGGTACCGAGTTAGGATGTTTCCTATGCTTCCTTTTGAATTAGGACAGTCCTGTGTCGACATATTCCCATATTTGCCACCTACTTAGGAAGCATCCTTGCTATTGAGACGCAGCCAATACATGTTGTTCAGAGTTACATGTGATGATGTATCTGAGTCTAGATCCCACAAAACATGTCATTCCATCCAATCACAAACTCACATTTTTCTTCAAAATGCAATACAGTACAAGGAGCTGTGCAGATGTATAAAGAAAGAAAACCTCAAATGTTTTCAGAGCGAGCTAGATCCTTTCGGTACAGAAATGGCGATTGACCCCTGAGAGACAGAAAGTGAAAGATTCACAACACTGGCTGCACTGCAGTGACTCTGTTGTAGCTTCACAACACTGGCTGCACTGCAGTGACTCTGTTGTAGCTTCACAACAACACTGGCTGCACTGCAGTGACTCTGTTGTAGCTTCACAACACTGGCTGCACTGCAGTGACTCTGTTGTAGCTTCACAACACTGGCTGCACTGCAGTGACTGTTGTAGCTTCACAACACTGGCTGCACTGCAGTGACTACCACATCTCTACGACTCCTGTTGACCTTTTCTTTTTCACCTCCTTCACAATAGAAGACCTTTGACTTTTCTTTCTTTAGAGTAATTGGTTATTCACTGGAATAAGTCAAAAGAAATGCAGTTAAACCAAACAGTCTGCAGAAGTTGTGTTTTTGTGTTGTACATAATTCATAATTAGGGATTGTATTGTGATCATGGATAATGCTTAAAGATTGGAATGTAGAGAATGTTTGCACTGGCTGAATGAAACAGACAAGCAGTTCTTAATCGTTGAATATGCTTTGTTTTTTATTGATGAAAGCTAAACGTGTGGAATGCCGTGCAGGCCTACAGCCTCAGTGAACTGTTGCTCTACATAGAAGAGTAAGGATCATTGATTGATTGGGCAATGTTGGAAGTGATGCCATCGTTGAATGCTATTCAGGCCCACATTGTAATACATCCTCCACTCTACTGATGATTTCATCAGCTTCCTTTTCAATTAAAAACAATGCTTGGACTACTGCAGAACATTTTGTCACACAATGCTGGTGCTTCACTAAAACAACTCAAGTTTTTTAGAGCACGTTCAAAAAGAACTTTATTGGTGAAAATACTAAGAAATAGCATAGTGGGTACACAAAAAAGGAAAACTTCTCAGGTACAATGAATAAGAGTGGTAGAAGCCTCAGGGCAACAAATTAGACACATGCATTCTAAAGCTGTCCGAAGGATTACAATTTCATAAATGTTTTAACTTGGATTTTAAGTTAATGAAATGGGTGGTGTGACAGAGAGGTTGTTCCATAATCTAGGGGATGCCACTGCCAAGGAACGATCCCTCTTGATCCTCAATCTTGACTGCATAGCGACCAGGTCATCTGGCCTGGTCTTGGTCAGATGAACTGAGGATCCATGGGGGTCACGGGGGGGCAGAGGAGCTCTGACAAGCAGGTGCTAACCCATGCTTGTTTGACTGACAGTACTCTAGTCCAGACTGTTGGTGGTCAGGCCTGAGGGGAACGTAGAGCTATGCATCAGCTGCATCACACTGGAGAATTAAATAGTATGTTTTGTAATAATTTGCCCCAGGGGGGGGCATGTCACTGGAGAGCAGAAGGTGAACCAGGTTACAGCTCTGCCACGAGGGCACAGTGGTCAGCAGTGTCAACGCAGCATGGACCTCATGGAAGTGACGGATTCAGACCTGACATGAGATGGGACTGATTTAAAGGCTGGTTTATGCTTCTGCGTAGGGATTGCGTCGTGATCACGCAATGGCCACGCAGTTGCTCGGACGCAGTCATGAGCCCGTGATGGTTCTGCGTGGGGTTTACGTCTCGAAATGCAATTCATTGCCACACCGATAGAGGGACCAGAATGACCATTCTGGTCATTACATACTGATTACTAGCGCGTTAAAATATTTTACAGAAATTAAGGCAAAAGTTATAAGTATATATATATATATATATATATATACAGGGGTGGACTGGGACCAAAAATCAGCCCGGGCATTTAGGACCAGACCGGCCCACCAAATTCGAAAACGCACACCTTTTTGTTCTTTTCGGTCTCTTGAATGTGTATACCAACTGTGCAACTCTTTAAAACCACGTACCTTGCCTTGCAATTATTTAACAGGAATCAGTGAGAGAAGACAAGTTAAATACTTCCAAAAAGTGTAATTTATTAACACCACAAAAGTATACTCCACCACTCCATCACAGTAATGGATCTTAAAGCAGCATTCATCCTATTGGGTGTACCTATGTGTTTCAGGAAGAAAAGAGAAAGAGAAAGAATAGAGATGAGAAATGGTGGATCAGATGCTAACTCTACCAAGAGTACTCAGTAAATAGTACTAGTATTATTGAGTACCACTAGTACTTTATTGAGTACCACTAGTACTCAATAAATTGTGAACTTACCGAGTCAAAAGGGATGAATGTAGCTAAACTTCTGAATGAACGTCGAACTCTGAGTAGGTATGAGAGAAAGAGAGAGAGAGAGATGACACATGAATGAGGGAGAGAGAAGGAGAATTAATAGACATAGTTGATTGATCTGATTATCACTGTACAACAGACAAAGCAGTGCTGAATAAATAGGGCATGCAAACTCCTTTGGGTTAATCCTTAAAAAAGAAGACGTTATCCTGTATGTGTGTGACAGATAGAAGGATAGAGGATCCTCTGTGTCCTTTGCATTATATAGTCAAATAGAGAAAATAGTCATAGTCAACCACTCACATTATAACTTGTAATCCTGTCCTGAAAACTGTTACATCGCAATGAATATTTTCATAATCAATGATAATCAATTTCCTCTAACTGTTACCTTACATTACCTTACAAGAGCAGCTTTCTCATTAATTCACTCTTCTCAGCCACCTTGTCTATGACTGTGTCTGTGTCCAATGCCATGAGGATGTCTTTCTCAGTGGCTATCAACATAAACACCTTGGTTCTCACATTCAAGACTAATTTAGTTCAGGGTGGAAGACATAGAAGTAGGCTACTAACCTAGGCTTATTTTCTCACCCAGTCAGTGTCTGTAACGCAGTTGCCTAGTTCCACCGCTAGGGGAAGCTAATTAGATTTTCCTACAGTAGACCTGTTGGGTTGGTGATTTTTGCGTTAGACGCTATTTTCTTTCAGAATGCGTTGCTAAACCCTACAACTGACCCATGTGATTTGCTCTGCTGAAATAATAAATGTTTTCTAAGTGAATGCCACTCCTGAACATTAGTTTAATTAAATATTCAGAACGTTAAACCGTTAAGCAGTCAAAGATTTGATAGCACCTGTTGTTTCTTATAAAACACCATGTGGAAAATGTCTGGCAATGTTAATTGGAATCTACTAGCATGTAAACAGATTAACTAAAAGTTGCCAAACCCTACAGATGTTGCACTGGGAAATAAACGCCCAAACACCAACCGCGAACCCCACGTCTCCTACCTGGCGCACTAAAGCCTACCACTAGACACAACGCACGCAGAGTAGACTGGCAAGCTGTAGGCTACAGAGTAGAGCAAGAGGCTGAGGGCTAGCAGCAGCTACATACACAATTGTGTTTACAGTACAAACTGGCCATAGAACATATTTTACTGACGTTTTAATAAAAAACAGCCCAACTTACCGTAGGTTTTACTAGATGTTCCTGTTCAATGTCGCCTCTACCACTGTCATTATCCACAGGAGCTGATGAAGCCCCAGCGGTGGCAAACAAATCAGTCATTTTTGCGCATTTGGCAGCGTTGGCTTGAAGAGCCAGCTTCTTCTTTTCTCGCAGTTTCTCTGCACCCCCTTTTTGTTTTCTGTCCATTTTCGAAGCTCCTCGAACAGATTACGTTACCGGCGCACCTAACTTCACACTGCTGTCAGATGGAGGTGTTTCGTGATCTGATTGGGCGAGCCCCGTGTCAGTGAAGAAAATAACCAATGGACCGCTAGGTTAGGAATTTGATGTGACTTGGATGTGACTGGGCCAGCCCAGTGTCAATAGGGCCGCTGATAAACTGGTTTTACGGGCCGGTCAGACCATTAAAAAAAAAAAAAAGTATTGGGTTGGTCGGCCCAAATAGCACAGCGGCCCACCGGGAACTTGCCCGGTATGCCCGATGGCCAGTCCACCCCTGTATATATATATATATATATATATATATATATATATATATATATGTTGTCGCCATCAGTCGAAGCATTTATCAAGGCTGTGTTTACACCGTGGCGGTGAGTGGAAACGGGAAAAGCGATCTCCAGTGAATGTAGTTCGCGGACCAATCACAGCCAAAGCCGCTGCGTTGGGGTTGCGTCGCATCGACGCGCGTCTAGGATTTTGGGAGGTGCACGTCAAGGGCGTAAAGGGTCCGCAACCCCCCCAGCGTTGAGTCGACGCGGAAGCATAAACGAAGCATAACCCAGACTTAAGACTTAAGTTAGATATGGGTGTGAACTTCTGTTGAATGGAGGGATCATTTGGGTTTTTTGATGATGATCGACAGAATGCAACAGTAGGCTTCTGCTGGCATGAGACATAACTGATGACATGATTCATAACTAAGAGGATGCAAGGGCTGACTGGTTACGAGGTGGCAGGTCCCAGACAGGGTGAGCTCAGTGAGGAGTGCTGTCAATGGATCTGAGAAAAAGTTCAGTGTTTGGTGAGAAGGCGCCTCTATGTGTTGGTGTAGAGATGAAGAGCAGGGACACAGGAAACAGGTCAATACAAGAACAGGGTGATCTGAATAGGGCATGGGGAAAGGTGCACTGTACTGAACAGGACCCTTGGGGGGTTTGTGGTTCTTTGCAATAATACAAGAGTTGTAATTGGCTCTCACAGTCTTAACTGTTTCCTGGTATTTGGTCAGATGGTATTTCAAGATTTCATAGAAATCTTGACTTGAAAAGTTGATTTGTTGTTTTACATTGTCCATTTTGTTCTATGCCCACCACAGAGCATATGACCCAACGTAAATGTTATGTCACCGAGAGATGGCGATCGGGAGACAGATGAGCGTTTTGTTTTGGGTTGTTAAGTATGTGAGAGGAGAGATATAATAGTGCAAATAAAAGCTGAAGTCAAGTTTTATATCGCCTTCTTATCCAACCCTCCCTTCCTTCGCCTCACCTTTCACCCCGACCACTTTCCCCCCGACTCCGTTCATGCGTAGCTTCCATTTATGACACCGGACCCCCCGGGGGTGGAGCAGAACAAAGCGGAGCGGGACGTGGGAGCACCTCCCCTGGTCTCCTCGGGGGGATTCGCTCAAAACCCTTTGTCCCCCCCTCTCTGAGAATAATTACGCAGAAGTATAAACTAGGCTTAACGAAGAGCCAGGAGCACGGAGCACCTCCTGCACCTGAACGCTACCTGTCGCTAGACGTGTGAACTGAACTCACGTTAAAATGGCACATTACGTTTGACAGGCGGGTAATTGAAGCGCAGGAGGAAATGCTGCGTGTCCACGATTTATTGTTTTTTTATTTGGCTCATTTTGATACGCGAAATGAACATTGATGATTGATGTTCATTGATGAGTGTTTCATGTTGGAAAATGTTTAGTCCTACATTTGATATGGGGCTTTAACGTGATCTCTTTTTGTGAGTCTCCTAAACCGTACAATGTAGGCCCTGTTTGTGTTATTAATTCACAAATAAATGATGTAGCCTATTGTAATTGGAAAGAGGAAAATCGAAGTGATTTAAGTTTAATGGTAAGTTCTTTTAAATTGACGCGATAGACGTGTTAGTTTATTTTAAGGTTGGTGCAGTAGGCTATACTGCATGCAGGCCAGGCCTCATCAAATGAAAACAGCGATGCTGTCCGGCATTTTGTGTTGATGCAACTATTAAATGATAATGTATCGCATCTTAAATGATCGGACTATAGAACTTAAATGTTCATCGATTTTTCTTTCCCCCTGGAAACAGTTGAAGCGACTTGTAGCGACCGCATTTTGGAGTTGGCCGAATCATCACACTGAACCACGCTTCTCTTAATCTCTGTACATTGACGTGGTTCAAGTTTAATTTAAGGATGCGAATCGTGCGATGCTGTCCGTGACTCGTCAGAAGTTTCGACCCCTCGTCGTTGCTCCATCATCCGAGTGGGCGATGCGCGCACGATGCGCGCACGAATATGCAAATCTCTCCAGCGCGGTCTGCTCTTATAGGCTCGCGCGCGGATGTGAGCGGATTATCCCGAATGGCGCACGAGACGCAGAATCAGCAGCACCCGAACCACGTCGGCGTGATGCGCTCTGCGGCCACGTGTCGACGGGCCACATGAACTCCGGAGCATTTCTGTTCCCCCCCGGCAGAAGAGTGAGCGATTCCATGGTCACCGTGGGATCGCATGCATCACGGATGGATCCTGTCCTGAGTTACAGCTGGGGAAGGATACTGCGGCTGTTTTCCATTTACTTCATCCTAATTTATCAGGGTGAGTCTGCGGTCATCGTGCTTGTTATTGGTGCATCAAGGTGTGCTATTGTAGCCTGTAAACGTCCTTAAATATAGTGCAGCATGTGTGTAGGGTAGGCCTGCTCATATTAAAAATAGGTTGACTTTCTGTTGAAGGCCGCAATATAATAGATTCTGTCAACAAGCGAGTCAATGTGTATTTTAGGCCAACGTGGCCCTTTTAAAAATAATAATAATTTGCAAGTCATTTTCACTGACAATATTTAAGATGTAATGCATGCTTTACTGTATTTAGTAGAATTAATGGTGCTTCAATATTTGCAGAAACGATTCCGTGTTTTTTTCTGTGTTTTATTTCAATAGGCCTAATTTGAGTGATTTTTTTTGTCTTAATTTTTTAGCGCAAATATCCTGGGGTATTGATAGCGTGAATATCACTGGCTGGCATGTTTTGAACAAGTAAGTAGATTATGATTATCATTAGATGTCATGCACCGAAGATTAAACGAAGACATAACGCATGATTGTATTATAATTATTATTAGGCTATAGCCTAATTATTTGTATGATTTTAATAATATAATGAATAATTAGAATTAGAAAAAAAAAAATTAAGAAGTGTGATCTATCTACCATGTAGCTACGCAAAACATTTTTTCTGCAACATATGCGTACATGTATATATGTACTATTTTAAGAAAGTATAATCGAATTGTATTCGTCATCTTCTGCTCGCATACCTATTTATTCTCGACTATTTCTCTTCAGATCGTCTATATTATTCCAATAGCCAGTGTAAGGGAACGACTCGGTGCTGTTTGTTCATGCCATTTTCCTTCTCCAACCACCGCAAGTGCTGATTACCTTACGGGGAACAAACCTGTCCTTGTTCTCTTTCTTTCCCGCAGCGAAAGCAGCAGGATAATGCTGCCGAAATGGGATACCGCTTCCCAAAGAGAGCAGGTAGGCGAGCACAGCCCGCTGGTTTGAAGCGCAGCATTGATAGAGCGCGTCAATACGTTAGGCGCACAGACGCACGGCCAGCACGGAGGCACGGAGGCATTCAGACACTCAAGCGATGGATTCGTTCCGTCTTTGTGCCTTACGGTTTAAAATCGACTGCCTGCTTGTTATTGCCTTTCCGTGTTAGAACAACAATTAGATAACCGAAGTAACTGGTTTAAGATTATTATAAAAAAAAGGCCTCAGAAGTAACTTGTTACTACTAGTAACAATATGTTATACACTAAATATAGAGTTATATTTTATATAATTCAACTTTGCGTATTCTTCATAAATGGGACTAAATTACTTTATCACAGACCTACATCATCATCAATTAAATTTCACATACAAAATATGAAAGGGAGTCCATCAACAGTGAACTGGTGCGCATCCATTTGGCTCATCTTGTTTCATTCTATGGGTTCGTAAACCACCAAAGGTTTTCTGTTACTGATCTCCCTCTCTAGGGCATATATGTAACACTTTTATCTGATGTCTGATGTCAATTCCCTTCACCTAACGTTCAACTCCTGTAACACGACGCGTGAAAAACAAAGTCTCTTAAACTCACTTGGGACAACAATGTCCTGTTTTGTATATGCATGTTCACACGCAAAGCCACCATTGTACTGATACTAATCAATGCTTAATAATTAATCAAGAGACATTCCTCCTTTATTCCTCTCGAGATGAAAGCCAAGGTTTGAGTTTCAGGTTTCCAGGCAGTCTTGGTTGGATTATAATACCAATGTTGTGTTACCAGGTGGAGTAATATGCACAGCACCTGTTTGGAGGTAGAATTCTAAATATACAATAACACTGGCAGCCTAAACTACAAATTTTGCTATCTGTGACAGACAGCCTAAGCTGTTTATCAAGCTACAACCAAACGTATTCCCAAAAGGAAGAAAATGGTCCATGTTTCCAGTCGAGGTTTCCTCTGGATGGGAAAGTGTTAGTGTTTCACACAGGTGTCCTGAACGAAGGCTGGCTGACAGCCCTTCTCCCCAGTGAAGCCTTCTCTCTCACAGCCTTCCCTCTCCTAGCCATTTCTGTTGGCATTCATCAGTATAATTCTCAGAGGAATTTTGACCAAATGAATGAAACTTCTTCAGCATCCTAAATTTAATCAGGTCTTTATTCATCTGTCACGTGAGACTCGGTTCTTTTATATTACACACATCAACATAGAATCAGATGACATGGTGAGTTTGTGGTTTGATGTAATTTAATTGCCGTTGGCAATTACCGTTAAATCTGTAAATCTGGATATCATTGTTTTTGATATATTTGATGGTATGAAACTTTTTCTACAGACCAAGTCACTCTTTTTTTGTTCTTCCTTGCAACTCAGGGAGCAGCTTCTGAGTTACCATCCAACTCAACCTCCTCCAACCCAAAGGCCCACTCGTCTGATGGCCAGAACTCGCTTTCCTTAGACAAGATGTCAGCTCAACAACAACGCAGGGCAGAAAACCTCAACATATCCAGCATATCATCAACAGCATCCAACCAATCACAGACCATTTCACTACCATTTAACCACTCAAATTCCACCACACACAGCCAATCGCCATCCGGCTCACTTGCATCTAACAAGACACCAATCGGAGGACCATCAAAACAATTACGAATTAGAGAGACACCAACAAATGTGACAACCACATCATCAAACAAGGAACCAACTGCACTGGCATCACCCAGACAGACTTCATCTAAATCACCACAACCAAGCTATCTCTTGTCAGACTCTGTGCCATCCAATGGAACACTAAATGGTTCAGCAACAGCAACAAACAAAGCAGTCACTACCTCAAAAGAATTAACATCAACATTCCCAGTGTTTCCACCCACCTTGATGCAGATAAAGATGACAACGCCCAGCTCAACACTGTCCACCAAATCACCAATCACATCCATAGATACAAAGGAGGCCTTACCTAATGGGACCCCATTTGACCATTCATCAACCATCTCAACCAAATGGACACCGGCATCTTCCCCCACCATTCAGTCCAATAAAACACCAACCAGATCAACTGACATGAAGCAGGAATCGCCCAGCTCAACACCACCCAACCAATCATCAACCAGCTTAACTCCACCCAACCAATCACCAACCAGCTCAACAGAATTGAAGCCTCCATCACCCAGTCCTTCACCATTCAATGAATTGCTAACTTCAAAATTGTCGTCTAACTCTACGCCATCCAGCCAACCATCGGTCAGATCAGCAAATCAATCATCCTCAATCTCAGCAGCCTTTAACATTTCAGCAGCCCCTTCCACCACCATGGTCCATTCTTCTTGGGACACACCATCCAGTGTGCTGCTCGATGGCCCTCCAGCAGGATTTCCAGCTCTCATCAATACTTCCTCACTCTACAGACATTCCAAGGAAAGACTGAAGGCCTCATCCCGGAGAGCCTCAGGTACAGAATGGTTTGTTTTCATCCACCTGTTGGAAGGTTCATGTTAGAGTTGACGTTGAGCCGCATATTGTAGATCCTGCACAGTGACACCAGCAGGTAGACTGTGGACGGTGTTTCAATCTGAAACACCTTGGCTTAGTTGGAGTCAGCTGACCTATCCCACCCACCTATGATCCCATCCTAAGATCCTATTAATACCGTCTGAGATACATTAATACATGAGAACTGTCACTTTCTGGCCTAGGACCTGAGTACTAACAAGGAAACAACAACACAATTGCCACACATATACAAAGACTTATACAAAGACTTAAAGACTTATACAAAGACTTAAAGACTTATACAAAGACTTATACAAAGACTTAAAGACTTATACAAAGACTTAAAGACTTATACAAAGACTTAAAGACTTATACAAAGACTTATACAAAGACTTAAAGACTTATACAAAGACTTATACAAAGACTTAAAGACTTATACAAAGACTTATACAAAGACTTATACAAAGACGTAAAGAATTATACAAAGACTTATACAAAGACTTAAAGGCTAATACAAAGACTTATACAAAGACTTATACAAAGACGTATACAAAGACTTATACAAAGACGTAAAGACTTATACAAAGCCTTATACAAAGACTTATACAAAGACTTATACAAAGACTTATACAAAGGCTAATACAAAGACTTATACAAAGACTTATACAAAGACTTATACAAAGACTTATACAAAGGCTAATACAAAGACTTATACAAAGACTTATACAAAGGCTAATACAAAGACTTATACAAAGACTTATACAAAGACTTATACAAAGACTTATACAAAGGCTAATACAAAGATGTATACAAAGACTTATACAAAGACTTAAAGACTTATACAAAGACTTATACAAAGACTTAAAGACTTATACAAAGACTTAAAGACTTGTACAAAGACTTATACAAAGACTTATACAAAGGCTAATACAAAAGCTTATACAAAGACGTATACAAAGACTTATACAAAGGCTTATACAAAGACTTACACAAATCCGGTCATCATATAGAAAGTGCTCTTTTCAGAGCCACCAATCTGCCACTTACATAAGTCTTCTGTCAACCGTGACCCTATATGACATGCCTGAGTGGGCCTGCAGTGGCAAGCTGCCACCAGGCTTTAAGCTCACCATTCACCTGTCCCACCTTGACCATTACACAGATGCTGTTAAGGCAAGATAAGGAGCCATCATTAGATAACCCTGTGCAGTCACTGGAACAGCTCTGTGGGGCCCGGCCCCTGCACTGAGAGAAGGGCCCCAGACGGAGGACAACAGGGGATGTATGGTTCCCACATGTAATCAATATATATTTCATATTTATGATAAAGTAGAAGTGTAGTTTCTGATTGGCTCAAATTGACGCAGAGAGGGGTCACATACAGTCAATTATATATATAATAGGGCTTTATCAGCTGACAGGATTTATTTTATTTTATCCCACCTTAATTTAAAGAGTGTAGGTTCACTGGGCGTTTCGTGTTTGATTTAATTCGGGTTGTCACCTTGTTGGAGCCCAGAACATTCTCGCTGTCCTCTGAATTGAGCAAATCCAAGAGAGAAACTGCAACAGATGATTTCGACACTTACTCTGTGGTTGATGTTTGACTCAGTGTGTGTTCTTCATGCAGAACCCTGTTGGTTTCCTTGTCTGAATGGAGGCCAATGTGTGCGACCGGAGTCATGTGACTGCAGTTTATATCAAGCCACTGGTTCCAGATGTCAAACAGGTAAGCCAGTTGGTCACAATTCTTGCAAGGTATATGTGTGTGTGTGTGTGTGTGTGTGTGTGTGTGTGTGTGTGTGTGTGTGTGTGTTTGCGTGTGTGTGTGTGTGTGTGTGTGTGTGTGTGTGTGTGTGTGTGTGTGTGTGTGTTTGCGTGTGTGTGTGTGTGTGTGTGTGTGTGTGTGTGTGTGTGTGTGTGTGTGTGTGTTTGCGTGTGTGTGTGTTTGAGTGTGTCTGTGTGTGTGTGTGTTTGCGTGTGTGTGTGTGTGTGTTTGTGTGTGTGTGTTTGTGTTTGCGTGCATGTGTTTGTGTGCCTGCATGCTTTGGTCTATTAGCAATGATGTGGATATTTGTGTATTCTAAGATTCTTGCCAACCAAGCCTTCTGCCAATCTGTGATCATTTCTTCCCAGTTCCAAACTCTGGCTTTGAGCGAGAGATGAGCTGCCGCTCGTGGGGCCAGTATAACTTTGAGACGTTCGATGGACTCTACTACTACTTTCCGGGGAAGTGCACCTACACGTTGCTGAAGGACTGCGAGGACACCACGTCCTCCAGTATCATTGTCCAGGTACGCTGCAAGCTGATGTGCTTGACAGGACAGGATTCACTAGGCCTCCACCTCAAATGGATTCATCATCTACTTTGATCGCTGCTTCCCCCAGCTCAGCCTACTGCATCTGAACTGGAATGTGTCCCATGCCAGAATGCTTTCCACTTAGTAAGTCCAGTCTTTGCCTCAGGAAAAGCTTTGCTCTGAAGATTAGTGAAAGCTATCTGATTATTAGGGTCAATTACCATTAAATACTGCAATTATCTATCAGGCTATCTGCAACAGAGCTTGAATTGTCTCCTCACAAAGTTGGGAGGTGACCATCCCTGGGAAAACCAAATGTTGCCGACATTGTCAACCCTTAAAAATTTGTGCGCATTTTCTGTCAAAAAGCAAAGAATATTCTTGTATCTTTCCTTTAAGGTTTAGCAATGATATGTTTCTAAATGAGGTAACCAGATCTCCCCATATTAGGGTCAGTACAGCAGGTTAGTAACTGAGCTCTGAGATGTAATCTGAATTAAAAGCGTGCATGCGTCTAATGACCAATGACCCGGTGGAGAGAGCTCAGCACTGCTGGAGCAATGCCAGGGCCTGTCCAGACAGTGAAGGCTCGATGTGTTCCTTTGGAAAAATATGTGTCTCTAGCTTTTTGAGGTTAGTATTTTATTTTCAGAATGTTGAGAGTTAGTGTCTACTGTTTATTGAACTGTTTTGCCCTGCAGGTCCACAACGATCCTGGCTGCCGTGGATCCACGTACAACTGCAGGCGCTCCGTCAGCCTCTTCCTTCCTTGGGAAGGGGAGGTCAGGCTGAACAGCACCTCTGTCACCTTCAATGACCAACGGTAAATTACTAAGAGACATGATAAGAAACACTGAACGCCAACAGCCACTCTGCCTTCTTCACAACAGCGTAAGTCTTGATGTAAGGTCTCGTTGTGTCTAGTGTGGAACTGCCTGAACACATCCATGACTTGGAGCTGGAGCAGATCTCCCACTACGTTCTGGTGACCCAGCAGCAAGGCTTCACTCTGGCCTGGGATGGACACAGTGGTTCTATCTACATCAAACTCAGCCCAGAATTTGTGGGGAGAACCTGTGGTTTATGTGGCAACTTTAACGCTGACGTTCAGGATGACCTGAAGACCAGCTACGGTAGGCCAGTCCCTCACTTCCTCCAGGTGTCAGTGATTAGGAGTTGTTGTGCTACCAAATAGCAAGCCGTGTTTAACAAACTGGGATTAACGATAATGCCCAATCATGCAGCATTTGTAACAATTGTGACATGCCGGCAATGTATGGTTATTCCTTCTATTCATGTTATTATAACAAAGATTAATAAAGAAGTTAAGAAGTTCATTGGAAGCTGAGTGAAATACATTTCTATCTCCAGGAGTGGTGACAGCAGACATTGCCATGTTTGGAAACAGCTGGATGGAGGCGGAGCCACACGAAGCTAGATGTCCCATGATAGCCTCGGGCTTCCCCTCACCATGCTTTGGGTTGGATGATCATGTCCTGTTGGTAAGGCCCATCTTTGTATATCCTGAATTCATGTCCCTAAAATGCATTCCTTTTTTTAATAGTGCATGGCATCCTGCCTACAATTCACCTTTATTAGCTCACAGCTAACCTTGATGTCCCTCTGTGTTGATAGAGAGTAGAGGAGCTGTGTTCAAGGCTTCTGGAGGAGCCCTTCCTGAGCTGCCATGCGTTTGTCAGCCCTCTGCCCTACATGGCCAGCTGCTCCAACGACCTCTGTCTGTAAGACCTCCCACACCAAATGCCACTGTAACAGGAAACTAGATTAAGATCTCAATCATTTATCCCCACTAACACACAACCCAGGTGTAGTTTGGAGGGCAATTTATAAACAACAGATGGATGTGTTGTGAAAATGAAATAACGTGAAAGGGATGATATACGTCTTCGTTCAACTTGTAAGTACTGTTTGTTAGTGCTGCTTGCTGCTCCAGATCTAGCTAGATCTACCATTTTCAAATGTTTAGCAAGTACTACAAATAAGTAGACTGACATCAGCAGACCAATCCGCAAACGGTATTAGTCTGGAGCCTCTCGGCAAAGTTTTGATTTCCAAGGGTCGTTTTTAAAGGGCGCCATATAAGACCATATTGCCTCTAGACGCAATTGGATAGACCAAACAACCAATCAGCAACCCATGTGACACGTCAGCGGCAGCCATCTTGGTTGTTATGAGAACAGCGCTCCCATAGGCCGCTCCTCTGTTCAGTCATCGTGTCAAAGCCGCCCCATATTAGACAAATGTTTTGATTGGTCCAACCTGGGCCAGGTTTGATCAGGAGGGGGGCAGACATATATGCCAGAGCAAATAAAACATTTGCTCACAGATTGATGTGGTTCCCAGGCTAACGAATAAGTTAAAATGTTTATCAATTCCTACAAATGAGTAAAAATGAATGGCTGAAAAGACAGAGGTCACAATATTGGACCCTCCAAGATAAGATGTTCTTATGTATGAGAGATGAGAAATACAATCTGCAACAAAATAAATATTCAGGAATTATATCGATATGAACAACATACACCAAATATGTTAATCTAAAGTGAATATCCACGGGTAATGTTTTCCACATAAAATGTTGAACTCATTCAAGTGTGGGAGAGTTTGAGTTCATTAACAACTCTGGAACAGTGTGCCGTCCCTGGCCCAGGTTTGACTTTACTGCTGGCTCAGCTTGAAGAGTCCTTCTTTGCCTTGTGTGTGTGTGTGTGTGTCTGGGGTGTGAAGGTCAAGTCCCAGTGGAGATGTGGTATGCCAGGTGTTCACAGAGTACGCCAGGGCCTGTGCCCACGCTGACTCCCCACTGAAGGACTGGAGGACACATATTCCCCAGTGTGGTGCGTCTGTCCTGGGGCCACTCTTCCTCTTCCTCAGAACACACATTAAAGCCTCGCCTTTCGTCTTTCACTTCAAGGAATGATGTTCTAACTTGTTTTTCTTTATGTTGATTACCTTTATTTGTGGACATTATGTGAAAACAACACACTGTGCTGGATCTAAGAGGCCCAGCAGCCAGACCAGCTAGCAGATGGTTTTATTGTTCATTCAGATCATTAGATGTTCAACCTTTTTTTTGAGCACCGAGCGACAGCTTTCATCTTCACATATTCCCCAGTGTATAGTCATTTCTCCTGTGGTTCATCTCATTGTTGTGATCAGAGAAGCAGTGTCCGCCGGGCCTACAGTACCGAGAGTGTATCAGCTGCTGCCCAGCCAGCTGTACTGTGGAGCGCTTGTGTTTCGACAGCAAGCTGGTCTGTCTGGACGGCTGCTACTGTCCTCCAGGTGAGTCTTCTGGAGGAGTGTCCCCATCACACTCTGCTGGAGGCCTTCACCGTGCTACGGTGAGAGTCTGACCCTCTTTAGTTTGTGTGGTTTGGGCACACGTCCTGGTTCAACTGTCTGAAGATCCAGACGCTTTTTAATCAACTTCTGCCATTCAGGTTCTGATGTCGGTGGCCTGAGTAGAACTTCAGTATTTTGTACATTGGAAAAAAAACTGAATGACTACTATATAGTCACTATATATGACTACTATACTTTGTGTGATCACAGCAAGCTATTAAAAAGTAGCAGATCAAGTTCAGATTCTGCATTTCAAGTCTCTTGAAACGTTACTCCGTAGTGATTGGTCAGTGCTGGGCTCACCCTGAACACAGTCATCTTTCAGACTCAATGGTCATTCTGAATGCGGGGACGCAGGCTCGGGTCATTCCCCGCAGTGTGCCGTGGTCCCCAGCTCGTGATGTCGTCTGGGACACGATGCCCAGAACATGTCGTGGTCCTTGTAGAGAGTCTCCAGGGCCTGTCGTGTCATGGTGCCATCATTAAAGACAGAGATGTTGTCTAGATTCGCCATTAGGTGGAAGCAAGACGATCAAATCACACATTTCCGGAAGAAAGAAACATCAGACAGAATCATAAAGTGAAAACAAAAATAGAAATTCAGGATGATTGTCAGTCTAGATTAATCCCCCATTAACAAACTCTTTATGTGTAGTTCATCTTTGTCCTTCTGTCCTGAGAAAGTGGAGGTGGTGGGTCCTTCCCAGCTGATACCTTGTGTCTTCTTGTCAGGTCTGATTTATGAAGATGGCCGCTGCGTAGCCCCGTCTGACTGTCCCTGTGAGTACCACGGTATGCTGTACCCCACCGGACAAATGGTCCAGGAGGACTGCAACAACTGGTGAGCTGCTTCAGACTGCACTTCTGATCTGACTAGACTACAATACCCACAGTCCCTACAACCACTTGTATTCTGCCATGTCCTCTCGTTTGCTTTTGTACACCCTGCACTTTGGCCTGCTGTACAGTTGTACACAGTATACTACTGTATGCATAAGATAAAGCATTATGATCTGCATTTTTGCATTGTTGCTCTCAAGTAGGCCTGTAGGGCATCAGTTATTACACTGTGCAGCCTGTAAGCACTACAATGGAACCTATCAGAGCCAATCATCTGGGCCCACTCCTCCATCTGCAGTGCTCTCAGGTTCCCTCTGATCCTGCTGATTAGGCCTCTCTCTGAAGCCCCCCATCCACTGACTTCTTGGCCTGCTCTGTTTCAGCACATGTGTCGGGGGGATGTGGAACTGTACAGAGTACACCTGTCCAGGTATGATCCACGCAGCATGTTTTCCACTTTAAATGTTCCATCATTCAAGTGGTATCAGATCCTTTCCCTGAGCATCACAGCCCAGAGTCTTTACAACTTGCATGTTTGCATGTAGGATTGCATTGATTCAATTCCACAAATACAGGATACATACGTATACCTCACACTTGAACTTGATTATCTGTTTGCTGTATACACTCTCCCGAACTTTACACACACTGCAAAGGAAGGCTGCTCGACTTTCTCAGCAAAAACATTCCAAAGCTGTGATTCTACTTCTCTTTTCTGTTTGTTTCCCTGTGTGTAGGAGAGTGCTCTGTAACTGGAGATATGTACTTTCAATCCTTCGACGGTCGGATCTTCACCTTTCCAGCCACATGCCAATATGTCCTGGCCAAGAGCCGCAGCTCAGGGAAGTTCACAGTCACCATCCAGAACACTCCATGTGGACCAGTAAGTCTGGCTTCTTCTTGTATGCTTGCATTTCATTTCATTTATTTATGTTGATTGCAAAAACGAAAATCAAGGGATCGGCACAAAAGGCAGAACTCTTCTGCGAAGTCCTTGCCACCTACAGTCATATTAATACAGGTTTTCTGCTACTTTTCTACGTTTTGAGGCTCAAATGTCTTATATTGATATATAAATATAATACTATGTATAAAATGTATTATTATTAATTGTGAATGCTATGAGATAGACATTTGGCAGTATGCTGTGATGCAATAAAAAAGAGAATGAAGATGAGACTTTTGCTAAATGAGTTTTGATCACACTCCAGTAGCATCGTGGTTAGGGTTAGCATCACATCACATAGGGTTAGCATCACATCTGGCGTTTGCATCACATTTTGACCAGCTGACATGCATGCCCAGCCTCCCCTGGACCATAGAGAGCACGGAGAGCAACGCAAAGTGAATGAGAACAACATTTCCCCCAATTTCCCAGCCGCCTTTGAGCTGCTAATATGCAAACTCAACACTGGAGGGTGGGTCCCTGGATAAGATGTCTGGGTCACATTCAGGGGGCCCTGTGACCCCATCTGAACAGCCTGACCTGGACAGCTTCTCTGCTCTCCCAGTGACAGACCTGCTGGGGGCTTTGTAGTTTGGGGGGGGGGGGGGGGGGGGGGCTGTGCCATTTATGAAAGAGACAATTCACAGAGAGAAGATCACAAACTATCAGCCCCTCCTGTGAAACATGCACATCCACCTTAATGCATTCTACTGGGGCCAGGAACCAGCCCAGCAAAACCTCCCCACGCCAGAACCACACAATGTCAACTAGAATGATAGATGAGTCATCTACCCCTTGGAAAGAAATGGACTGGACCCCATTTTGAACTCAGCCCTATTGTGTATCTGCATCTAAACGGCTGTGATTAGGAGGACAACTCAATCACAACGCTTTATCAAACCCATCTCCTCTGAATTGACAGACTCTGGACGGGGCCTGCATCCAATCGGTGAGCCTGGTCTTTGACGAGGATCCCAGAAGCCAAATTACCCTGAGCCACCTGGGCGAGGTGTTCAGGGCGGGGCAGTACCGCGTCTCCCTGCCCTACTCCGACGGTAACTCTGGCCTGCGCCGTCAGGACCCTCTTGTTGGCCGCACCTCCGGGAGCCACGGGGACAGGATTGAATGACAGCTGTGCTATTGAAGAGATGTTTTGTTGAGCAGCTTTATACTCACATCTCTGGGTCTGCTCTGCATTGTGTTGCGCTAAACGAGATCCCTCTGAGTATGGCCTCTTTTCGGCCACTTCATGTTTCTATCGCCTCCGTGTCCTCAAAGTCTGGTAAACAGCCTTTCATAGAAATATGTCACAGATTGGATATCAGATAACGACAGAGTCCTTTGAAAAGAAACAATGCATACGTGCCCTCTAGCCTGTTTTTAAGAATGCACTTTCCAATGTACATTTACATTGTCTTTTTGAGTGGTGTTCTAATATCCATACATCATTTGGATAATCGGCCAATTCAGGCATGTACTTTACAGGCTCTGGTTTGTATTGCTCTTAACTCACAGTCTGTAACTCAGCTACAGTGGCAGGCTTCACTGGTTCACCTTAAACAGTCTGTAACTCAGCTACAGTGGCAGGCTTCACTGGTTCACCTTATACAGTCTGTAACTCAGCTACAGTGGCAGGCTTCACTGGTTCACCTTATACAGTCTTTAACTCAGCTACAGTGGCAGGCTTCACTGGTTCACCTTATACAGTCTGTAACTCAGCTACAGTGGCAGGCTTCACTGGTTCACCTTATACAGTCTGTAACTCAGCTACAGTGGCAGGCTTCACTGGTTCAACTTATACAGCCTGTAACTCAGCTACAGTGGCAGGCTTCACTGGTTCACTTTATACAGTCTGTAACTCAGCTACAGTGGCAGGCTTCACTGGTTCACCTTATACAGTCTGTAACTCAGCTACAGTGGCAGGCTTCACTGGTTCACCTTATACAGTCTGTAACTCAGCTACAGTGGCAGGCTTCACTGGTTCACCTTATACAGTCTGTAACTCAGCTACAGTGGCAGGCTTCACTGGTTCACCTTATACAGTCTGTAACTCAGCTACAGTGGCAGGCTTCACTGGTTCACTTTATACAGTCTGTAACTCAGCTACAGTGGCAGGCTTCACTGGTTCACCTTATACAGTCTGTAACTCAGCTACAGTGGCAGGCTTCACTGGTTCACCTTATACATCTGTAACTGTAGAGGGACCCCTCCTTCTAAGGACATTTGTGAAGATTAATTCAACTCACGCCGTCTCCATGACTGCCCATAGCTTTTTAGGAGTTCTTTAGGAGGTCCGCCATGTTTGTTTAACCTAAAGACACATTATTGATTTGCAAGAGTTTTGGTTTTGAGAATCAGGACTGGGTTTTGGGGGAATGGATTTGATGAGTGTGCATGCACACTTAACAACCAAAACAGTTCAAAGTTTGTTCATCTATTGTTAGATGTGTGGTCACTCATGTTTGCTATTTGTGAAAAAATCATCTAGTGTGCGCCAGGCATTATAGGTTTCAAACGTGACAATTAGCTGACATAAACGTCTGTAGAACATCTCACTGACCACTTACAAATCCAACTCCTTCCTCCACAGAGATGTTCCACATCCAGGAGCTGTCCTCCATGTTCCTGCAGGTGAGCACCACCCTGGGCCTGCAGCTCCACTACAGCTGGAGGGAGTTCCGGCTCTACCTGCGCCTGGACCCATCCTGGCAGGACGACAGCCTGGGCCTGTGTGGCACCTTCAACGGCAACACTCAGGATGACTTCCTGTAGGTGTCCAGGTTCTGTAGGTTCTCCTCCTACCAATATTTTGGAAGTTCCTACTGGCGCCTTTCAGTAGGTGGCCTGTACTGGCCTGTACGTTACAGACCAGTACAGGCCACCGTAGTCGTGGAAAGGGAGGGGTGAGGGTGGGATCAGTTGGTTGCCATCTTCACCCTCACCACTAGGAGCCACCTCAATTTTACACAGTTGCCCTTGAAGTATTCAGGTTAAAACCAAAGGCTGCATGCGGTACACACGTGTCCTGCTCTAAGATCTGAAGCGGCAGGCCGGACCATCGCTGACTGATCACAGACATGCTTTTACATGTGTGGCTCAATGTCGCCTCATTTGTTGGTGGCAGGGTTTTATATATATATACACACACACACACACAGTTTATATATAATTATATATATACTGTATATATCTATCACCTGGAGCCACTCTTAGCCCGGTGTGCTCCATGTTGATTAAAGAAGGAGAAAGGGGCCTTTCAGCTGTACAGAGTATACATAGCAGTTTAAAGAGGGTGTCGTAGGTGATGGAGAGAGAGAGAGAGAGAGAGAGAGAGAGAGAGAGAGAGAGAGAGGTAATGTTGATGAGAAACCCCCTGAAAGAGAGAGAGAGAGAGGTAGTGTTGATGAGAAACCCCCTGAAAGAGAGAGAGAGGTGGGGGTTCTAGAGTTCTTCCTTTGAAACAGGAGAATCCTCTCTTACACTTGTTTACTTCTCTCGTTTAGTTTTCTCTCTCTTGCTCACCTTGATTTCTTTTTCTCTCTGTGCTTCACTCTATTTCTCTCTATTGCTCTTTCTCTTCATCTCTCTCTCTCTTGCTCTCTTTTTATCTTTCTCTCTCTTTGCTCTCTCTCTCTCTCTCTCTCTCTCTCTCTCTCTCTCTCTCTCTCTCTCTCTCTCTCACTGACCTGCTCAAACCATGACAGCGAGCCTCCCCTTGCTCCCCCTCTCTCTCTCCCCCTGCCGCTCTCTCTCCCCCTCCCTCCCTCCCCCCCTCCCTCTCTGTGTAATGAACACTCCTCCACACTGAGCCAGCCGCAGCATCAGAAAGGTCTCCAGCAGCTCTTTAGAAGCAGCAGATGAACCCAGCTGTGATGACCGGGCTGCTCGTCCTCCTCCACAAGGAGTTCACTGTTGAGAGGGAGCCTCTAATGGGCCGCGCCTTCATGAAGGCCGATGTTGTCCAACAGCTGTAACGGATATACATCAAGGTGCTCAGTGAGGGGGGGGGGGGGGGCAGTCAGGCTTTCTGGGAGAGATGTATTTTTGACAAAGTCTTGCTTTTCTGTCTTTTCTGTCTGTCCCAGTTGTCTGTCCGCTCTCTGTTTGAGTGTGAGATATCTGTTTCTAGTTGACTGCTCCTGCTTCCCTATGAGACAATTTAGATTTGAAACCAATATTAAACCTTAAGTTCTGACCAATCAGGACATCTGTTCTCTGATGGTTCGGAGAAGCCATCTTGCCTGTCAATCACTGGTGCGTTAAATGCAACACTTCTCATTTGGAAGTTTTGTTTCAAAATCTTTTCTGCTCTATCTCTACAAAGGTCTTACCTGCAGCGCCTCAAATGGACGCAAGGATGATGATTTATCAAATACAACAATTACAAGTGTTGAATATAAGTTTGAATTTTGTATACCAAAAGATTTAGTGAAATGTAATATTCACTGTAATATTCACAATCAATGAGATGTATATTTGATATTTTAGATTGTCCATCTACCAAGCACAAACAACAGAGCCTGCGTTCCTCCTCAGTGACGTAGCAGCCGGCCGCTACGTCACTGAGCTGTCCGGCCGCCACGTCACCGAGCGGTCCGGCCGCCACGTCGCCGAGCGGTCCGGCCGCTACGTCACCGAGCGGTCCGGCCGCTACGTCACTGAGCCCTGTGTCGCCGCAGGTCTCCGTCCGGGATGATCGAGAACACGCCGCTGCTGTTTGGGAACTCCTGGAGGGTGTGGTCAGCCTGTACCCCTCCACCCAGCGGCCCCCAGCCGGATCCCTGTGACACACACCAGCAGACGGGTAAGACCCTCCTCCAGGATGATGGGGGGGAGGGGGGGGAGGGGGGGGTAAGACCCTCCTCCGGGATGATGGGGGGGGGGGGGAAGGGGGGGGAGGGAGGGCGGGGTAAGACCCTCCTACGGGATGATGGGGGGGGGGGGAGGGCGGGGTAAGACCCTCCTCCGGGATGATGGGGGGGGAGGGGGGAGGGGGGGGGGACATGGAGGTTGGGAGCCTATCTCCTTTTTTTTAACCTATTAAACATATGAAGGCCGCAAAGCGTCTTTGTTGGTCAAGAGTGAAAGTGGATCAGGTTTCAGTCCCAGACGCAGCACTCACAGTGGGTGAAGCCCTCCGGCCTGGGGACCCCCACTGTGTCAAGGAACCAGGGCCACACGCTAACGGCACTCTGCGGCGTAGAGCGGTAGCTCGCTTACCAACAAATTCACTCATGAAAAACTATTGAGGCGTTTGACTTGAAGGCGGCTGCAGGTAAAGCAGCGCCATTAGAAGGACAGATTCGCACAAGCAAAAACCAGTGACGTAATGAACACATCATGTATTCACTGTGGAGCCCCTGAGGCGACGCCATGGCAACATCCCTCACCCTGAAGCAGCCCGCTCCTCTCTCGCCCCTGCTCTCTCACCCCTGATCTCTCACCCCTCCTCTCTCTCCCCTCCTCTCTCTCCCCCAGCCTCCTACGCCTCTGCGATGTGTGACATTCTGAACCAGGAGTTGTTCTCGCCGTGCCACGAGTACATTAGCCCCTCCCCCTTCCACCAGCAGTGCCGCGCCGACACCTGTAAGTGTGGCGTGCCCTGCCTGTGCTCGGCGCTGGCCCACTATGCACGCCACTGCCGCAAGTTCTCCGTCATCGTGGAGTTCAGATCCCAGGTGCCGGACTGCGGTGAGTGTTGGGGCCGTCAGCTTGTGGGTTTGTTGCAGCGTCACACAGTGGGGCGGAGCCAGTGCGGCCTGAAGACTGTGCTCAGGTGAGTGTTTGGCTGATGAAGAGTTGAAGACGGTCATCATCTGGCCGTCGGTGGGATGAAGAGCGAGGAAACGGTGTAGCTCAGCTCGGACCTTTCGGTCAACAAATGAGTGTTTGCGCTGAACGCGGTTGTGCCGTTGCGAGGTCATGTGTAAGGCGTGTGTGAATGCGTCCTGCAGCCGTGGAATGCCCCGGCACCATGGAGTACGGGACCTGTGTGTCGTCATGCCAACGCCGCTGCTCCACCCTGACCTCCTCCCATCACTGCGGGGAGGAGTGTGAGGAGGGCTGTGTCTGCCCGGACGGAACCTTCTACAACCTTCACACACACACCTGTGTGCCCCGGTAAGCCTCTGTCTCTGTCTGTCTGTCTGTGTGTCAGTCTGTCTGTCTGTCTGTCTGTAGGTGGTCCCATGGTGGACCGCTCTCTGGTTGACTGGCTGCTTTATGTTGCTGACTGCTCTAGATTCCCTCAAAATGTCTTTGCAAAGTGATATTGATATTTTCTGCAAAGTTAAGGTCAGTCTTTAAGTGGAGATCCTTGTATCCTTGAGGCTTCGCAGCAAGGCTGGGTAACTGCGGTCTGTTTTCAACCCCCTCTCTGCCCTACAACCCACCGCAGCTTCATTCCTTTGAAATGTCCCCAGGTTGTCTACATCTTAGGGCCACTCTGTGGTAGAGTTACAGCAGGAGATCCAATGTGAAAACCCTTTCATTCCCACCTGAGCAGTGGGCGGCACTGTAATCAGATAACCAGTGAGAAGCAGTGTGTCCTACAGAGGCTGCTGTAGTGCTGACCTGCATGTCTCAGTCCCTCCATCTCCACCTCGTAGCCCTGGCTGCAGCCGGGCTCCCGGCCGGCGGTCTGCTCAGAGTCCTCAGAGCTGATGAACCTCCAGGACTAGCAGGTGTTTGAGAGACGTGAGCGCTGTCCTTAGTAGAGCCAGGGTCGCCGCCTACCTTGTGGGGTTGAGCTGCTGCCCTCAGGTTCAGGACACTTGGAGGACTCATCACTGCAGGGTCTCCCTTGTCCCTACTGGGGTCCTGAACAGGAAATAGCACTGATCTAAGATGGAGCTTATTGTTTTGTATTGTTGTTTTATTGCTGGTGTTGGTTCCTGTCTGGGTTTATATTGTCACCCTGGCTGCAGAACAATGTCCCCTGTAGGGATGATGGAAAACTTGGATTTGAACTCCAGGTGTTTTGGAGTTCTGACCATAATACGCATCCCACTCTCTGTGTGCATATGTGTGTGTGTGTGCGCGCGCGTGTGTGTGCGTGTGTGTGTGTGTGTGCGTGCGTGTGTGTGTGTGTGTGTGTGTGCGCGCGTTTGTGTGTGCGTGCGTGTGTGTGCGTGTGTGTGTGTGTGTGTGTGTGTGTGTGTGCGCGTGCGTGTGTGCATGCCTGTATGTGTGTGCGTGGGTGTGTGTGTGTGTGTGTGTGTGTGTGCGTGCTTGTGTGTGTGCGTGCGTGTGTGTGTGTGTGTGTGTGCGTGCGTGTGTGTGTGCGTGCGTGTGTGTGCGTGTGTGTGTGTGTGTGCGCGTGCGTGTGTGCATGCCTGTATGTGTGTGCGCGCGCGTGTGTGTGCGTGTGTGTGTGTGTGTGCGTGCGTGCGTGCGTGCGTGTGTGTGTGTGTGTGTGTGTGTGTGTGTGTGTGCGCGTGCGTGTGTGCATGCCTGTATGTGTGTGCGTGGGTGTGTGTGCGTGTGTGTGTGCGTGGGTGTGTGTGCGTGTGTGTGTGCGTGTGTGTGTGCGTGGGTGTGTGTGCGTGTGTGTGTGCATGGGTGTGTGTGCGTGTGTGTGTGTGCGTTGGGGGCGGGGCCATTCCTCCACAGGAGCCAGTGTCCTTGCAGTTTTCTGGGGACAGATTATGAAGCTGGAGATGTGATAATAACATCAGCAGGAGTTCAGTAAGTAACCCTTCCACTCACCCTCCCTTTCACCCTTTCATATCAAGAAGCTCCAGTACATGTTTGTAATAATTTCAAATGTCACACAATATATATTGGTATTCACAAACCTCCTCATTAAAGCCTCTCTGGTACATGTAGGCTCTGCCAGAATGGTCAGCTGATGTCTCAGAATACTGACAGCAGTAAGTATTTTTCATTTTCGTTTTCCTACTAAACTAAATGTAAACACCATCAGGAATTTCTTCTTCATTAGTACATACGATTCCCAAGGTAAAATATTGACCAATAATGATGGTTATTGTGTACTTGTGTGGTACAACTTTAACCTCTGCAGACCAGCTGTGTCCGCCGGGCCAGCTGTACCAGAACTGCTCTGAGGGGGGCGCCGGCCGTGTGGAGGGCAGAGGTGTGGCCTGTGAGCAGACCTGCCAGTCCTACCTGCTCAACATCACCTGCTCGGCACACGAGCCCTGCGTGGCGGGATGTACCTGCCCCCCGGGGTGAGTGCTCTGCTCGTACCCCAGATACCCTGACCTCCAGATACCCCAGATACCCTGACCTCCAGATACCCCAGATACCCTGACCTCCAGATACCCTGACCTCCAGATACCCTGACCTCCAGATACCCCAGGTACCCTGACCTCCAGATACCCTGACCCCCAGATACCCTGACCTCCAGATACCCCAGGTACCCTGACCTCCAGATACCCTGACCTCCAGGTCTCCATGGCATCACCGGGCTCCGCAGGCTGACCTCTGAAGCTTGGAATACTTTGTCATTCAGGTTCTGGTTCATCCTCATGACTTGAAATGTGATTTCATATTTAAGGTTTTAAATCCTCACTAGTTTCCCTCATGTGTTCTTAGTGATTGGACTCAAGTGTCCAGGAGTAGCAACACTCTGTAACCCCTCACAGATTCCAGAGTGGAAGGTTCTGAACAACACCATGAGAGTTAACCTTCACGCTGAAGGTCAGAACCGATGACTGGACCTGGTGCTCACGGTATGAGCTCAGGTGTCCTCGTTGAGAGTGTGACTCAGGCGACTTCAACAAGACATGGCTCAACAGCTCCTCCTCCACGATAGAGTGCTGGAAAGTTGATATATCCTCTCTAAAATTACATTGACCTTCTTTGAATTGTTGTGAAGCATCAAGGCTGTAGTTATTATGAAGTTATTATTCATCAGCTGACTCAGCTCTTTGACTCTTCACCACTAATCCCTACTGAGCGCTCGTCCTCAGGTTTTTTCCAGGGTTTGTCAGTGACTCAGGGAGGCTCTCTCTCTCTCAGGAGGATCAGAGCATGCATCGGCATGGAGTCACACAGAGCAGTTGTCTGGTGACATGGTGTTGGAATGCACTCTCACAAAGATACACAATGTGCCTGCATCTCAGAGGGCATTACAGGGCCAGGAGTCAGGTGCCATGCTCCTCGTACCTCACTCTCACCTACACTCACCCTGACACAACATAGTGTGTTTACGTTTGCAAAATAGCCTCATCCTGAGAGCTCATCCTGAGAGCTCAGCCTGAGAGCTCATCCCGAGAGCTCATCCCGAGAGCTCATCCCGAGAGCTCAGCCCGAGAGCTCTCATCCTGAGAGCTCATCCTGAGAGCTCATCCTGAGAGCTCTCTGTCCACATCACGGTTAAGAATAAGAATCCAGAAGTGAATCCTATCAATAAAATACCTTTCTAACATTACGTTTAAATTGCCATCAACAACAGGCTTTGGCTTCTACCACGCTGGTGGCATGTGAAAGATATGAAGGGAATATTCTACTCTATTATAGGAAATATTTGTGAGTTGTTAAGAGAGAGGGTGCAGGAAAGAGAGCAAGATTTTAATGAAACAACAAAAAACATAGAAATAGAAATAGAAATACTTTATTGATCCCAAGCTGGGAAATGACAGTATGTCCCCTCCCTCTTATTGGTTGAAATATTCAGACTTCTATAAAGTTGGTTTTTGATGAGGTGAAATTCTCTATTTCTGTTGCAAGGGAGTAGCCGTCTCTCCAGGGCCAGTCCACACCCACCTGTGAGGTGTCCTCAAAACCAGTCAGGGGCTTCAGACATCTTGGAGTAGATTACAGCTACACGATCCCTGTAATCCCCTTTGGCTGGGGGACTAAATAGAGGGTTAACTGGCTATTTTGAGACATAATCCAACAGTCACCATGAGTAGACTATTAGTTCTAAAACCAGAGAAGGTGACAACAGAATATTTTGTAGATTAGAGATGACAACACGTTGGCTAATCTTAATATAAAGATTGTGTTACCGTCCATCACAACTCTACTTCACACAAAGTGAACTCATCTACCTGATGATCAGTTGAAGTACCCAGCAGGCCTTTGTGTTTGTGTTAGAATCTAACTGGTAATGTTGCTCTAACTGAACAGAAATAGGCAGCTATTACATTCCTAATAATATTAACTTATGTTACAATAAATCTACTATAAAATAAATGAAATGGGACCTCTCTTGGAATTGCTACTGTATCACATTCTGGCTTTATTTGACAATGTTGATGTGTGTTAGCATCTCAATGTACACACAATTCAGCTTTGCTCGTTCCCTTGTTGATCCGACAGAACAAGTGAAGGTTCTTTGATGTTCTGTTCCGTGGTTCTACCGGCAGGCCGTCCTGACGTGCAGCTCGTGGTCACGTAGGGCAGAATCAAAGGGCCAATGCTAGGGATTGTTCCTGGGCTCCATTGACAGCTACCCTATCAGATCAGCGTATGAATTACCTTGGATAAATAAAGTAGCATTGTTTTGTTGTTGCTTGACAACAGGACCCCGTACATGGGACGCATAAAACCGCACAAAAACTCACTACAACAATCCTTGCACCTTCCAGGCAAGTTGCAAAGTATCAAAGCAATTCATTAGTGTTCATTCACCGACAGACGAGCCTAGTGTTGTGGAGATGAACTTATTTTGGTCTCTTTGATGGCGTAACGGAGCCCTCAGCTTGGCCTGTGGATAAAGGAAGCTGTTAACACGTTTCCTGTTCTCCGCGGTGTCGCTTTACACAGAGCACCCCCAGGTTTACGGCAGGCCATTCACAGTGTCACCTGATTGTCTGCACCCAGCGCTGCAGAGCAGCTCCCCCTGCATATTACAAGATACTTATCATCTCTGTCTGGCGGTGGGGAGAAGCAAACACAGGACTCACACACAAAGACCTTTATTCTCTTTCTATCTCTGAGAATCCTAATTGTTATGTTTTCTCATGTCGTCAATGAGTGGGACCTGGTGTCTGTCCAGAGCTCCCCACGCCTGGAGCCCTGGTCCGACCTGGTGTCTGTCCAGAGCTCCCCACGCCTGGAGCCCTGGTCCGACCTGGTGTCTGTCCAGAGCTCCCCACGCCTGGAGCCCTGGTCCGACCTGGTGTCTGTCCAGAGCTCCCCACGCCTGGAGCCCTGGTCCGACCTGGTGTCTGTCCAGAGCTCCCCACGCCTGGAGCCCTGGTCCGACCTGGTGTCTGTCCAGAGCTCCCCACGCCTGGAGCCCTGGTCCGACCTGGTGTCTGTCCAGAGCTCCCCACGCCTGGAGCCCTGGTCCGACCTGGTGTCTGTCCAGAGCTCCCCACGCCTGGAGCCCTGGTCCGACCTGGTGTCTGTCCAGAGCTCCCCACGCCTGGAGCCCTGGTCCGACCTGGTGTCTGTCCAGAGCTCCCCACGCCTGGAGCCCTGGTCCGACCTGGTGTCTGTCCAGAGCTCCCCACCCCTGGAGCCCTGGTCCGACCTGGTGTCTGTCCAGAGCTCCCCACCCCTGGAGCCCTGGTCCGACCTGGTGTCTGTCCAGAGCTCCCCACCCCTGGAGCCCTGGTCCGACCTGGTCCCACAGTGGGTGGCAGCCAGCCTGGCTCTCATTCTGTCAGCGACCTGCGTACCTTAAGGGACCAAGCCCTGAGTGGATGTGGTTCTGATTTAACGGTGGTGTTAAGTTATAGATCTGTCACACGCTGCATGATCAAGTCGATGAGTAACCTCTCTCGGAACCAGCGATCCTACCGTTACAGTGGAACCCTACCGTTACAGTGGAACTCTGCTGTTACAGTGGAACCCTACTGTTAGAGTGGAACCCTGCTGTTACAGTGGAACCCTACTGTCACAGTGGAACCCTGCTGTTACAGTGGAACCCTGTCGTTAGAGTGGAACCCTACTGTTACAGTGGAACCCTACCGTTAGATTAGATTAGATTAGATTAGATTAGATTCAACTTCATTGTCATTGTACAGAGTACAAGTACAGGGACAACGAAATGCAGTTGGCGTTCTAACCAGAAGTGCAAATGTGCGATAAAGGTGCGGGTTGAAATGCAGGAATGCAGAATAAGGAACAGAGTGCAAAATTGAAAAACATGAAAGTGGCAGTAGTTATTAAAGTGACGGTAATTAACGGTAGTTATTAAAGTGACAGTAAACAGTGCAGATGGAGGTAGTGATCGTCGAGGTAGTAAACGGTTACTAACACTAGCAGAAACATGTAAAAAGAAATGTAACAATGAAACAATGTACAAGTAGTGCAAGTAATAGTAATATAATATAAGAAAGTGTTCAGGTCGTGCAATAGTGCTCTAGTGCAATACAACAGAACGGGTACAACAGATGAATGTGGGTTGTATTGATATGGGGGTGGGGGGTTACAGTGGAACCCTACTGTTACAGTGGAACCCTGCTGTTACAGTGGAACCCTACCATTAGAGTGGAACCCTGCTGTTACAGTGGAACCCTACCATTACAGTGGAACCCTGCTGTTACAGCGGAACCCTACCATTAGAGTGGAACCCTGCTGTTACAGTGGAACCCTACCATTAGAGTGGAACCCTGCTGTTACAGTGGAGCCCTACCATTACAGTGGAACCTTATTGTTACAGTGGAACCCTGCTGTTACAGGGGAACGCCTGTCAGGAGACGCCACGCAGCTCGGCCATAGATGCGGAGCAGCGAGGGGGTGGAGTCACGTTGTGTTTCCTGTTTGGAGATGTTCTAGAAAAGAAGACTCAGATCAAGCTTTCACAAGGGGATTTAAATACCTCTACAGTGGGCGGTCCTCATGGCGTTGAAATCTTTCCAGACTCGTTTTTCCAGTTTAGGTTTCCTGGCTGAGTTTGTGTTTGTGAAGATCCCTCCTCCAACAACCTGATCGGTCGAAACGAATCACAGTGCAAAGCACGGTTCTGAGCTCGTCTTACATCAGACCTGAGACACATTGAAAGTCTAATCAGTGAGCCGAGCAACCAGGAGGGATATCAGGCCTTCCGTCTCTAGTATTTTTGACCTCGTCTTGTGACTAGTTTACGATGTTTACGACGTTTATGATGAGAAAGGTTCTCTGTTCCGTCCACTGCAGGTTCCTGAGGCATGGAGACGAGTGTTTCCAGCCTGAATCCTGTCCGTGTCTGTGGAAGGGGAAGGAGTACTACCCAGGAGACAAGGTGTCCTCACCCTGCCACAAATGGTACGCCCTGAGACACACACACTCAAGAGAACCACCGTTCCATGTCATCAAGTTCAAAGTATAATTCTTAATTTAGCTGGTTGACTTTGTTCCCTTCAGCATGTTGATTCCTGTGCTCAGTGGCTCTTGGCTCCACTACTTCACCTAGCAGGTGGTCATCGCTTGTTAGGGATTCCTCCGCAGAAGACAAATACGTGTAAACTCTCACAGGTCGTCTGCCAACAATATTAGGACAAATCAAACATGGCTGTGGTTCTCCTCAGTCCAAACATCTGCTGGGAGCCAGACAGGCCACTCAATACCTAGAACGTTCTGCGGCCGGTAAGAGCAGGGAACACTGGCCGTCCTTGTATGATACTCTTTCATTTCTTTCATTTCTGCACACTGTTTGTCACTGTTGAAAAGAAGCCCCCCCCCCCCTCCGCCCAGCATTAGTCAGGAAGGAGATACAGGTGACAGCCTAATGGTCAAATAAGCGGCTATTCAGTTCTTTGCTCTCCGCCTCGCAGTAAATCTGAGCTCATCTCAAAGACCGGCTATTAGACGTATGAGGGGGAGAAAAAAGGTCATCAAAACTTTGCTCCCACTTGCGGTAAGTGGGAGCAAAGTGATTCTCAAGCCCTGCTGTGTCTGTAGTGTGTGCCAGCACGGGGCCTTCCAGTGCGTGACACGGCCGTGTCCCGCCATGTGCACGGCCTACGGAGACCGCCACTACAAGACCTTCGACGGCCTGCTCTACGACTATGTGGGGGCATGCAAGGTGTACCTCGTCAAGGTACTGGGAAGACAACCTGGGGGGGCATGACAGGCTGGGGGTCACAACATCCTCATATATATATATACTGTATATATCTATTATGGCATGCCGTTCAGGAAATTAATCTTTGAATATATTGAATGAAACTTTGAATATATGGAGTGAACCTTGAATATATTGAATGAAACTTTGAATATATTGAATGAACCTTTGAATATATGGAGTGAACCTTGAATATATGGAATGAAACTCGAATATATGGAGTGAACCTTTGAATATATTGAATGAAACTTTGAATATATGGAGTGAACCTTGAATATATTGAATGAAGCTTGAATATATGGAGTGAACCTTGAATATATTGAATGAAGCTTGAATATATGGAGTGAACCTTTGAATATATTGAATGAAACTCTGAATATATGGAGTGAACCTTTGAATATATTGAATGAAACTTTGAATATATTGAATGAACCATTGAATATATGGAGTGAACCTTTGAATATATTGAATGAAACTTTGAATATATTGAATGAACCTTTTTGAATATATTGAATGAACTTGACTGATGCTATAGGCTTCACGGCATTGCCTGCGGCCATCTTGTAACTTGTGGACGCTGCAGCTAAAACTGAGTGACAATGAGTCAGGCCGCTCGCAATCTCGTTGCAGCTATTTTAAACAACGAGGACATGATAAACACACTGGCGAATGCGTGCTAAAATCCTCCCGACACCCCTGCCCAATACCCTGCCCGTTCTTCTGACGAAGAAATTTGGTGAACTGAAGGAGAAGCTCTTCATATATTGTTTGGATACAATACGAATCACATTCATAGACCATTGCAGGCTGAATATTTAGTTTAGTAGGCTATTACACGTATTTGATGATCGGCAACACATTGTCAGCTTTGGGCACGTTACTCACACAGCGGACTGCGGACGGAAAGACAAATGCATAATGAGATTTGCCGAAACGTTGAATATACTGAATGAAACGTTGAATATATTTTATGAATCTTACATGTTACAGTGATTAATACAGCAGCAATATTTTTTTTTTAATTCCATAGTAATTATCTCCGTAAGGCATAATCTCATTATGCATTTGACTGTCCGTCCGCAGTCCGCTGTGAGTAACGTGCCCAAAGCTGACAATGTGTTGCCGATCCTCAAATACGTTTAATACTCAAATAAATATTCAGCCTGCATTGGTCTATGAATGTGGGTGATTCGTATTGTATCTGAACAACATATGAAGAAGAGCTTCTCCTTCAGTTCACGAAATCCGTGTAGCCGCAGCAGCTTCTCCAGTCCTGGAGAAGTGCCGCGTCACAGCGCAGAGCCAATATGCACTGCCATTCCCTGTGTTTTACCTTAATTAAATCACCTGAAAACTATATCAAGCTAACCATTCTTGTGTACGGGCGGAGATTGTACATATGGGCTGTTGTGGGGCACTCCTGTGAGGTTGAATGCATGCTCAGTTTGGCCCAATACACAGCTGCCTGGCCCATTGTAGTTGGTCTGCCACGGTTAAAAAGGGAGCGAATTTCTTCGTCAGAAGAACGGGCAATTGGGCAGGGGTATCGGGAGGATTTACGCATTCGCCAGTGTGTTTATCATGTCCTCATTGCTGAAAATTGCTGCAACGAAATTGCGAGCGGTCACGCAGTTTTAGCTGCAGCATCCACAAGTTACACAAGATGGCTGCAGGCACTGCCGTGAAGTTTCATTCAATATATTCAAAGGTTCATTCAATATATTCAAAGGTTCACTCCATATATTCAAAGTTTCATTCAATATATTCAAAGGTTCACTCCATATATTCAAAGTTTCATTCAATATATTCAAAGGTTCACTCCATATATTCAAGCTTCATTCAATATATTCAAGGTTCACTCCATATATTCAAGCTTCATTCAATATATTCAAGGTTCACTCCATATATTCAAAGTTTCATTCAATATATTCAAAGGTTCACTCCATATATTCAAGTTTCATTCCATATATTCAAGGTTCACTCCATATATTCAAGTTTCATTCCATATATTCAAGGTTCACTCCATATATTCAAAGTTTCATTCAATATATTCAAAGGTTCACTCCATATATTCAAGTTTCATTCCATATATTCAAGGTTCACTCCATATATTCAAAGTTTCATTCAATATATTCAAAGTTTCATTCAATATATTCAAGGTTCACTCCATATATTCAAAGTTTCATTCAATATATTCAAAGATTAATTTCCTGAACGGCATGCCATAATCTATCTATATGTATGTATATATATATGTATGTATATATATATATATATATATATATATATATATATATATATATATATATATATATATATATATATATATATATATATATAGATAGATAGATATAGATATAGATATATAGATATATACAGTATATAGTCAACTTTAAGTGTTCATTACTGTAAGTGACTCTCTTTAAGGACCTCATAACCCTTCAAACAAATGAAGAAGAGAAAAACAAACCCATCCTATCTCCGAGGGATAGGGCACTAGGAGCCCCCGGGGAACATGAGTATCAGACGTCCATCTCATGTCTCATGTCTCACATCTCATGTCTCACAGAGCAGCAGTGCTGCCGGGGGGCTGAGCGTCATGACTGAGAACCTGGACTGCTACAGCAGCGGGGTCATCTGCAGGAAGTCCCTCCTCATCAACATCGGCCGCTCGGTCGTGGCGTTCGACGATGACAGCGGGAAGCCGGTAAGACCCGCCCCCCACACCAGCTGACTGCCAGGGAGCCTCCAGGCCATGATGGAGGTC
>JAXIVH010000037.1:1651026-1661026 GCA_036785325.1 Urophycis tenuis | reverse complement strand
TGTCAGGAGCGCCGGCCGGGTTTGTGCCAGGGATTTAAAATCACAGCAATGTGTGTGTGTGTGTGTGTGTGTGTGTGTGTGTGTGTGTGTGTGTGTGTGTGTGTGTGTGTGTGTGTGTGTGTGTGTGTGTGTGTGTGTGTGTGTGTGTGTGTGTGTGTGTGTGTGTGTGTGTGTGTGTGTGTGTGTGTGTGTGTGTGCGTGCGTGCGTGCGTGCGTGCGTGCGTGCGTACGTGTGTGGTGTGTGTGTGTGTGTGTGTGTGTTTCAGGGTGTGCCACTGTGTGTATGTGTGTGTGTGTGTGTGTGTGTGTGTGTGTTTCAGGGTGTGTGTGTGTGTGTTTCAGGGTGTGCCACTGTGTGTATGTGTGTGTGTGTGTGTGTGTGCGTGCGTGCGTGCGTGCGTGCGTGCGTGCGTGCGTGCGTGTGTGTGCGTGCGTGTGTGCATGTGTGTGTATGTGCGCGCAGAAGTGGGGATGTGAGCGTGTCATTACATTTGGTACAACCAAGCAACGGCAAGGGTGCGTGTGTGTGTGTGTGTGTGTGTGTGTGTGTACACACATTGACTGTATTGCCTCAATGAAGTGCATTTACCAAAAACTACCCAGGGTCAAAGTGCATTCACCAAGAGGATTTGGCAGCTGCGGAGTAACCACCACTTATATTTCCAACCATTTGGCCATTAGACAAATTCTGTAAACCCTGTCAGCAGCACCCCTGCCCCCCATAGGGGTCAAAGGTCAGCAGCACCGAGCAATGCTCTCACGTAGTCGGCTCAGAGAGTCGCAGGGCAATTACTGATGCTAAATATATGAGCAGCATTTGTTTTAGTTAATGGAAAACTCCTAGCAGGCCTCAGAGGCTGTGGGCCGCCGGCAGATTGGATTTCATGCTGACAGCAGGGAATAGTGGACATACTGCGGGCAGAAGGACGTTGGAGACGTTAGTGCTGGTGTCTAAGAACCAGCCTGGAGACGCTATCTCCAACCAGCTGGCATCCTCCACCGTGTAGGAACCATGTTATGTGTTACATGTCATGATTACAAACATGTTCTAAGTAATGATTACAAGTCAAGTCAAGTCAACTTTATTGTCAGTTTTCATGAATGTACAGGAAGTACACAAAAACAGAAATGCTGTTTCCCTCGATCCCCGGTGCTAGACACGCATGCAGAATATAAATATAAATATACATATATCAAATAAGAATACAAAAGAATATATAAAACATATATACAAAATATATTATATATATATATATATATATATATATATATATATATATGATTCTGATTCTGATTCTGATTCTGATTCTGATCAGAATCAGAATCAGAATTCTTTTATTTGTCATTGTCCCTAAGGTACAACGAAATTAAAAAGGCAATCACCATTTCAGTGCAGTAAGACAGTAGAAAAAAAAATAAAATAAAAAAAAATAAATATATATATATAATATAAACAGTATAAACAGTATGAGGTGTAAAAACATGTTCTTTGTAATGATTACAAACACGTTCTAAGTAATGATTACAACATGTTCTATGTAATGATTACAAAAACGTTCTAAGTAATGATTACAAACACGTTCTATGTAATGATTACAAACATGTTCTATGTAATGATTACAAACATGTTCATGTAATGATTACAAACAGAAAAAGTGAATGTTCACACTCTCTAAGATGTTTATCCGTTGCCTACAGCACTGACCCATGTTGTTTGTGTGTACAGTACTGAGCAGGAAGAACATGTATTAGAAAGAGATAGCCAACCAACAACAGTTTCTGTAAGCTCCTGGTTATTTCAGTGGGAATGCAAAGCAGCACTGGAATGCAAAGCTAAATGTAAACTTTAACATAAATAAGATCTTAAAAAAATCACCAGACCAAGAGGTTGTTGTGGCATGCTTAACATTAGTATTTTTTGTACAACTGCTGAGTGAAGTGCTGGTTTGTATTTCAGGCCTGGGCCCAGACTCCCCAGCAGCAGGGCCTCGGTGCCAGTGGAGGTATGACTCCTGCGTCAGCCCCTGCTTTAGAACCTGCAGTGATCCTTCTGGCACAGCCTGCGTCACCGTTCCACAGTGAGTCCAGCTGGGCTGCCCCCCCCCACACACTGCCACACTGCACAGCGCTCACAAGCCTCCATTACAGCGCTGCTTCTTCCACGTCTAATGATTTTACACAGAAAACACAACGTTACAGGTACCGGTATTGTGTGCTGACATGGCCTCTCTTCCACAATATTCAGTGTGTATAAAAGGTATACAGAAATTGGTAAAATCTCCAAGGTTATGCTCTTATAATAATGACATTTTGGAATAGGTAAGTTTTGAAGAACCATCTTTTATCATTTTTCCAGTGTAGTTATGTAGAGCAAACCCACACACCTTGACATGGACATTCAAGACAATAACATCTTGTTTTTATTAACAGACTTATCAGAGAGACTTTGTAGGTACATTGTTCTTCAAGTCAGTACTATTTAGACTTTAAGACATGCCCTGTCTTCCGCTGGAGGATGAAGCTGTGTTGTCTGCTGTTCTCTGCAGAGTGGAGGGCTGTCTTCCTGTGTGTCCCTCACACATGGTGGTGGACCAGGTCACACACAGATGTGTGCATCAAGAGGACTGTGAGTGATCCTCCCTCTGCTGGCTCTGTCTCTCTCCTCCTCGATCTCTATCGCTGTCTGTCTCTCTCTCTGTCACTGTCTGTCTGTCTCTCTCTCTGTCACTGTCTGTATGTCTCTCTCTCTGTCACTGTCTGTCTGTCTGTCTCTCTGTCACTGTCTGTCTGTCTTTCTCTCTGTCGCTGTCTGCCTGTCTCTCACTCTGTCTGTCTGTTTGTCTGTCTCTCTCTGTCTCTTGTCTTGACCTGTCAAGCAGATGAGTGACCATGAGAAATATTCTTGTTCTGTGTAGATCATTTTCAGTCAAGTAACTAAAAAGTACATTTAAAATGTAAACTTTAAACATGATGCATTGCTGATATTCATACATACATATATGATGTCAGATGTATTGAACAAATACAGGTTTAGTACACGGCAAATGCCTCACTATTCATAGTCATAGTGGAGTATATAAGCATACATTGCATGTAAGTCAATACATTTTGTCTGAAAGTAAATCTGCTGGAGCAAAGCCAGTGCGTCCGTCTTCCCCCAGTCCGTGTGTCTTTGGTGCGTACATGGCAGGCTCACTGGGGGGTGTAGAGTTTCCTCTTGGAGTAATCCTCCGCCTAAGTTGGATCTAAGGGGTTGATTCCTGGGACATGTTGGTCCTCTGCACTTCTCTTTCACACTCCTTGTCTTCTTTCCCCTGTCTCACATCCTATCTTCCATCTCTATCTGCCTGTCTGTCTGAGTTTCCCTCTGCCTCGCTGGCTACTTTTCTAACAGTTGTTTTATTGTTTGGGTTCAGGCATTAAGCCTGCAGTTGCTGTGCAGCCCATAACACCTGCAGCTGTCACTTCTGAGGCGGCCAGCGCCAGCTTCTCCACCCCCACCACCACCACCTCCACCACCTCCCCCTCCTCCACCACCACCTCCACAGCCACCGTCTCCACCACGTCCCCCGTCTCAACCACCACCACTGCGACTTCAACCTCCGCTGTGTCCCCCATCACCACCACTGTCTCCACCCCCTCAGGATCCACCATGTCCCCCTCCACCACCACCACCATCACCACTCCCCCCACATCCACCCCCTCAACAACATCCACCACTTCTCCCATTACCACCACCATCACCATCTCCACCCCCTCCCTATCTCCCATTCCCACCACCACCTCCTCTACCTCCCCTGTCTCCCCATCAACCATAGCCCCCACCACCTTCTCCACAACCTCCAGTGCTCCACACACAGCTCGGACTACTCACCTCCCAACTACGCAGCCTACCTCTGTTTCCCAAACTACGCCAGCCACGTCATTGATCACCTCAACCACCGGTACCTCCTCGACCACTTCTGCTTCTCCAACCCCTGACCTGCCAAGCAGCGTGAGCACGTCTCCTTCACCGCCACATACTCCGTCTGTCACATTGGAGATGGTGGCACCACATACCACCGTCAAGGTGACATCAGCATCTCTGAGCATTGGAGTCAGTGCAACAGCTGAAACAACAACTTCTCCTCGAGGCCTATCGAGCTCCTTAGGCCCTGCTGTATCCAGAACAACATCTGTCCCCTTTTCCATCACTGAGCTGTTCTGGCTCATCTCCTCGGCTAAAGTCACTCTGCCACAAGAGGGAAAGTTCATTTCTACAACGAGACCCGTCACCACCACCACCACCAGGGTCCCAACTTCAAGCACTGCCAAGGAACCAACAATCACCTCCACCCTTTCTCCTTCATCAGCGCACAGCACCCCGGAGACCATACGTATCACCAGCCGTCCTGCAGTGGTAACAACAACTGTCTCAGAGGCCGTGGTTTCAGAGAGGACTACTACAGTCAGTACCAGCACAACCACAGCTTCCCTCGAGTCCACGAAAGAGCCAAAATGGACAGAGGGAGCCTCACCTCGCACCACGACCACAATCGCTCCAGGTTCACCGAGTCCAGTTCCTCGGATGACCTCCCCTTTGCCTCCCACGTCTAGCACTGAAACACAAACCACTTCGGCTCCGGTGGTGACTGTGGGGTTACCTACAAAGTCTATCACACCAGTCGCTCCATTCACAACACGTAAAACAACAACCTTGCCTACCAGTGCAGAGGTAACTACTGCTTTCACATCCACGACAACCACAGAGAAGACAGAGTCTACCACCCTCTCTGAGCTACCAGAATCAACCTCAACTCACACTGCACCAACTACCACCACACCGGTCAGTCCAAAGTTCCTGACGTCTAAGGGAACCACAGCGAAAGTGACAACGCTTGTACCCACTACATCTCGGGCACCTGCATCCATCACTACCACAACTGTGGCTCCACCATTTAGGACAACAGAACCCATGGTTCCTCCTTTAACCTCCAAACATTCTACAGAGAGCACATCTTGGTCCACAGGGATTACAACTACCACACCTTTAGAGTCCCCGGCTCCATCTACCACCTCCATTGGACCTTTGGTTACCACCAAACCAAGTGGATCTCCTGCAGCCTTCACCACGACCACCACAGTTGCGGAAAGCTCCACTCTAAAGACCACCATTTCAAGGACCTCTGAGTCTTGGCGTCTGCCCCATTGGGGAACTTCCTCAACTGCTACTTATGGAACTGAAAAGGTGACCACTCCACACGTCACTTCAACGTTAACCCCTGCAGTATCTGCCACTACCCGGACGCCTCATGCTGCAATCACAACCAAAAAGGTTGTAGGCACTGCAACCTCAGCAGCCACAACTGGAACTACAACTGCACCGACAACTACAACCCAGCTACCATTGACACCTAAGCTTTCGGCTGTACCTGTGACACCTCAGACATCTCGTACCACAAGCTCTACTGAGACCACCCGACGTGTCTGGACCACCACTCTCAAGCCAATCACGCCACATCTGGTGACCGAGGTGACACCCGCACCACCGCTGACCGGGAAGGTGGAGGTATCTACAAAGGTGGAGGTATCTACAACCTCAGCCACCACTTCACTGAGACCCACAACGCACCACGAAAAGGTCACCACCCGAGTTGTGTCTACCACACCAGCAGCAACAACCGCAAAACAGATCACCACAGCAACAAAAATCACAACAACACCAAGCGTTCTGTTGCCAACAAGGGTGCCCTCCGAGGTCACAACAACCAAAAGGACAACCTTGAGGGTTACCACGGCAACCAGGTCTTCAGCAGAGACCTCAAGCTTCACCACTCCTGGTATACTGACTGCAAGGCCAATCACTGGGCCAGCTGTCGTCTCAGTTGTCCCATCCACATCCACCAGGACTACCTCAGAGCCGGCCTCTATAGAGAGCGGATTGGAGCGTGTCTTCCAAACCACGCCGGCCGCCACTACCACCAGTACCATTCCCTCAGGTCCTGATCCGGTTCCCAGTACAACCACATACAGAACACCAATTGATGCCCCAAGGGAGCCACCCGCTGTGACATCTGAAAAGACCTCTACCACCAAAGAGGCCACAACAACAACTGTTACACCTGCTCCTGGTGAGGCGGCCTCCATTTGGATCCCTGGTGCCGGGCCCAGCACTACACCGGCCCCAACTGGGAGCTCAAGGCGTCCAACAGAAGCAGCAGAACCTTCTGAAAGCACCACATTAGTGTCAGCTTCATCAACTGTACCCATGTCTGAGTCGTCCACACTGCAGACCACAAAACACACTCTGGCAGTCACAAGTCCCATGGTGATCTCTTCTACAAGGATGTGCACTGTAAGAAAATAACCTTTGCTTCATTTCAAATTGAAATGTGTTATTTGATCACCTGATAATGCGTTCATGTGTGAGCTACTTCAAATTACCACATGTCTATTTTGTTCTCAATGTCATTTCTCCAGCCTCCCTATTCAGAGTTCATCGATGAGTGCACCAAGTATATCTGTGTCAACAGTCAGCTGGTTCTGTTCAACAAAACACAAAACTGTCCCTATGACTCACTGCCTCCAAACTGTGGTCTGCTGGGATTTGCCATATTGGTCAATGGTGACAAGTGCTGCCCAAAGTGGGACTGTCCCTGTAAGTAACCTGCACACACACACACACACACACGCACACGCACACACACACACACACACACACACACACACACACACACACACACACACACACCACAACACACACACACACACACACACCACAACACACACACACCACAACACACACACACACACGCACACACACACACACCCAGACACACTCTACCACCCAGGCATACTTCTATGCACCATAAATGTCTCTGTTGTTCATGTGCAGAGCACAGTATCGTGATGGACACTGTGTGTGCAAACATGCACTTCACATGCATCTACCAGGAGACCTAGACAGCGTTTCCTTCCCCTCCCTGTGTTCCCCAGGCCGCTGCTCGCTCTTCCCAGACCTGAACGTCATCACGTTTGATGGGAACAGTGTTGCCGTCTACAAAGCAGCCTCCTACATCATCACCCAGCTGCCCAACGAGACGGTCAGCGTCCTGGTTCAGGAATGCCCAGCTGACTCAGACGCTGTAAGCCAGGGGAATGTTGAATTGATTATTCATGTATATTATTAGATAATCGTTGTAAGTTAAGTCAAGATCTGAATAAATACAACATATATTTCTGTTTCCTTCCAAAGCTCCTTTGGAATTTCACCAACCTGTGTCTAGTGGCGGTCAACATTACCCACCAGAACCACCACGTTGTTATCAACAGACTTCAGAGGAGGGTACCACCCTGTCGCTTGTGCTTTCAGTTGTAGTCGACTTCCAGTCAAGTACACTGGACAGATACTAATGAGTGCATTCTTTGTCCTATGACCTCAAAGGGCTCTCGAACCCAGAACTAACCTGCACCTCCTTCTGCCCCATTTAGCTCTATGTCAACTCAAGGTACGCCAAGCCACGGTTCAGGAAGTTTGGCTTTGAGATCCTGGACACGGGGAACATGTATCTGATCCGCAGCCCATCAGGCCTCAGACTGCAGTGGTTCCACAGCACCGGCATGATGGTGGTGGAGACAGACAGCTCCAGCAGCAGACTTCCCACCATGGGCCTCTGTGGTAGGTGCTCCTCCTGCAGGAGCGTCCAGGAGATATGATGACAGGATGATATGATAGCCCTTCTTACATGTGTTTGACATCTGGTGCCTTTCTGGCTCCCAACTCCTTTGTATTCTGATAGACGTCAATGTGTTAGCAGTAAAGTTATATATAGTTGGAGTCATCATTTAAACAAAGACGATGACTTTCAGAAATGTCCACCTGTGGCCACCAAACAGCTCTGCCCCCCCCCCCCAGGGTACTGTGACGGGGACCCCACCAACGACCTGACCCTGGCCGACGGCTCCCTGGTGCTGGAGGGCAAGGACCCGGCAGCGTTCATCGACAGCTGGCAGGTCCCCAACACCACCAGCTATGTCAGTCACAGCCGCCGCCGCGAGGTCAACTGCTCCACCAGCGACTGCTCCGACTGCATGGCCATGCTGCAAGACGCCTCCTTCCTCCCCTGCCACGACTTTGTAGGTCCCTGTCCTCTCCTCTACCTCCCCTGGTACCCTGGCCTCCCTGTACGATGGAGGCCATTACTCATTCAGCCTGGGGGTACAATTCCCTGTGTAGATTCATTGTCCAAGTGGGCTTGTATATTGGCTGAGGGTTTAACTCCCTGTGTAGTTGAATGAGCCAGGGTGTATTGGTTGAAGGTTTAACTCCCTGCGTAGTTAAATCAGCCAGGGTGTATTGGTTGAGGGTTTAAGTCTCTGTGTAGTTAAATCAGCCAGGGTGTATTGGTTGAGGGTTTAATTCCCTGTGTAGTTAAAGAGTCAGGGTGTATTGGTTGAATGTTTAACTCCCTGTGTAGTTAAATGAGTCAGGCTGGATTGGTTGAGGGTCTAACTCCCTGTGTAGTTAGATTCATTGGGGTTTATTGTATGAGGATGTTTGGTTGTCATTAGGCAACCTCCAGCACCCTAGGGTGCAGCGAGCCACAGTTTTGCTGCGTTAGTGGGAGTAAGTTTCAAAAGGAGGTTGTTGTCCCCCAGGTGCCCCCCAGCACCTTCTGTGAGCTGTGGGTCCGTGACGCCGAGTACGTCAACAACCGCTGCGTGGCCCTCGCCGCCTTCGTCGCTTCCTGCCACAAGTTCAACGTCTGCATCGAGTGGCGCAGTCCGGAGTACTGCCGTGAGTCACAGTCTGGCCTCCACCTCCACCCTCACTCCCACCTCCACCTCCACCCCCACCTCCATCTCCACCTCCACCCCCACCTCCATCTCTACCTCACCCCCACCTCCATCTCCACCTCACCCCCACCTCCACCTCCACCCCCACCACCATCTCCACCTCCATCTCCACCTCCACCTCACCCCCACCTCCACCTCCACCCCCACCTCCATCTCCACCCCCACCACCATCTCCACCTCCATCTCCACCTCCACCTCACCCCCACCTCCACCTCCACCCCCACCCCCACCTCCATCTCCACCTCCACCCCCACCTCCATCTCCACCCCCACCTCCACCTCCACCTCACCCCCACCTCCACCTCCACCCCCACCTCCATCTCCACCCCAATATCCACCTCCATCTCCGCCTCACCTCCACCTTCACCCCCACCTCCATCTCCACCTCCATCTCCACCTCACCCCCACCTCCACCCTCATCTCCACCTCACCCCCACCTCCATCTCCACCTCCATCTCCACCTCCATCTCCACCCCCACCTCCACCCCCACCTACATCTCCACCTCCACCACACCCCCACCTCCACCTCCACCCCCACACCCACCTCCATCTCCACCTCACCCCCACCTCCACCCCCACCTCCATCTCCACCTCAGCTCCACCTCCATCTCCACCTCACCCCCACCTCCACCCCCACCTCCATCTCCACCTCCACCCCCACCTCCAGCTCCACCCCCACCTCCAACCCCACCTCCACCTCACCCCCACCTCCATCTCCACCCCCACCTCCATCTCCACCTCCACCTCACCCCCACCCCCACCTCCACCTCCACCTCCATCTCCACCTCACCCCCACCTCCATCTCCACCTCCACCCACACCTCCACCTCACCCCCACCTCCACCCCCACCTCCATCTCACCCCCACCTCCATCTCCACCTCACCCCCACCTCCCATCTCACGTTGCAGGCTGCACAGGGGAAGGAGATCTTCATTGATGGGTTTTTTCTGGTTTTCAGCCTTCATCTGCCCGGAGACCCTACGCTATCAGGCCTGTCTGCCAGCCTGCACGGCGCAGTCGTGCCCCAACCAGGACTTTGAGTCGGAGCCGGTCCAGTGCTCGGGCCTCACCGAGGGCTGTGTGTGCCCTGAAGGCACCCTGCTTCACCGGCCGTACTCGGCACTCTGCATTCCCCCACACAAGTGTGGTAAGCCCCTCCCACCTTC
>JAXIVH010000037.1:1618526-1638526 GCA_036785325.1 Urophycis tenuis | reverse complement strand
TGGCAGCTAAGTTGGTGGCCTTCATTCTGTACCTTCTCCTTTCAAATTGATTGATCGATTCCCTTCTCCTTTTTCCTACTCTTTGCACAACTAATGTTACCAATGATTCTTGACCAACGTTGGTATTTTATCATCACAGTTGGTTATAGAAAATGTTACGTTATGCTCACTTCATCATGTCGGTTAATAACTTTAGGTATGTTTTAAATAAAACTGATTGAAATGTTGAAGTTAGATGAAGTGAAGACGCTGTCACAGGGTTGGAAGCAAGCCTAATGAAATAATAATAATAATAATAATAATAATAATAATAATAGTAATAATAATAATAATAATAATAATAATAATAATAATAATAATAATAATAATAAATAAAACAGACCAAAATATTAATTAGGTTTAATCCGGTCTTGTCTTTTTAGGAAATAAAATTGTAATTTTAGGAAATGTAAGGCTTTTTTTGTACCGGCGTTAGCTGGTACAGTTATCCCACTGATCCAAGGAACAGTCGATATATAAGAGACCTGAGGTCTCCAGACCAAGCCTTGACCAGTGGGTCACCTCCTGATAGATCACCTCCAGTAGGGCTCATGACTGGTCTCTGTCTTTACTGAAAGAAAAACATCAGTTACATAGGATCACACTTAACCACACAACGCAATGACAATAAACCAAGCATCCAAGCTGCGTTGTCTCAGGGGTAGAGTAGAGTCTCAATCAATCCTCATGACAACGACATGTTGCATTCACTAACAAACTAAACTAAGTCATAAAGCATATCATATCATATATATCATGCAAAATGCACATTTCTCACTCAGAATGTTATCAGAATACATATTCATGCAGAAACTATCTGAACTCTCTTAGTCTAACACTGACAATCAGACAACTGTCGTCCATTTTGGTTTGGCAGAAACCTGACAGACTCCATGTATTGTTGTTTCCTCGACCAGTCGATGGCGGTGCTGTACCAGCAAGCACTCACATGGTTTCTTGGTCTCATATCGATGACCTATTATGTCTTTTAGGTTGGACAACCTAAAGGTTGAAATTCAACCTCCTAGCAACATCCTCTCGTGGATTGATCTCATCACACATTCGCATGACTCAAAGAGCCGATCATCTCCCTGCTGCCAGACATTCAGACCTCCACCCTTGGTGATCTCTCCTTTCCTCGTTTCCTTGTGTGGCTGCAGGTCTCTCCTCTCCAGGCGTCTGCTCACTCTCCTGTCCTTGTGGTTGTCAGGCGTTTTCCGGCCGGTTTAGTTCTGGTTTGTTGTCCTTCAAACAGGCAAAGAAGATGGGAAGTCGTGCCAGAGGGTGACGGTGAGGATGACCATCAGGAAGAACGACTGTCGCAGTAACAGGCCGGTACGTTGGAGTCAGAATGTGCACCTTCACTGCTGTAGGGACGTCCTCCAGGACAGGAAGGTCAGAGCATACACAGGAAATGGTGACGCTTCACAGTAAGGGTACATTGATCAACCATTCATTAGTTGATGTTGGAATAAGCATTAACCTACAATTAGCTGTTCTTGATTTTGGTCTTTTTTGACATGCAACCAAACTAGTTTGTTTGCATGGTATGTGACGGTTCATTAGGACATGTGAGACAGACAACATACAAGACAGGAAACAAGTGCATGTTAAAAGCAGTGTGAAGTATTTAAGTCTGGTCTAAAATGTGGTACATGGTCCACACAGGGTTAAATTCTGTTTAAATGACAAAAAGACACAAAGAACTACAATCACTATGAGGAGCTGAGTAGTGTGATGCTGAGGAAGGACATGGTTTAGAATGGAAGTTACCTATCCTTGTGTTCCAGAGGAAGGTTGTTGTACTGGTGCTGCAGAGTGTGTCTGAACCTCTGGTTTCCTTTAACCCTCGTCTGTCTGCTTTGAATGCTGCGGAGTGATTGGTCCAGTCTGATGCTTCTACTAGTTAGGTGAGAACCAAAACCAGACACTAATGTAATGTGGTGATGGACTCAATATAACAGGTGTTAGGTAGGGCAGAGGTGAACCAGCAGTCTGAAGAGTCAACAGTGGTTCCCAGATATTTATGTGTCTCCACCTTCTCAATGTGCTGGCCAGTAACTTACAGTGGTGGGAGGGTGGTCTGTTCCAGCAGAACTCAATGAACAGATCCTTGGTCTTGGAGGTGTTGAGGTCCAGGTAGTTCCCTGCACCACTCAGAGAATCTGTCAACCAGAGTGTCTGGTGTCCAGCATGACAGTGTGGTTGAAAGAGTATTTTCTGAATGTCGTCTCTGGTTCCAAGCTCCTGAAGTCATCTGTGTAGAAGTCATGTTGGAGCTGAGGTGAACATAGACTCTGAACGCTTGGTGACAAATGACCGGACCCATAAAATCAGGAGGGGGAGAATGTCCATTTGGAGCAGTTTCTGGTGCACTACTGAGTTTGCCCACAAATCTCTGTCTGTAGCTGAACAGGCCTCTGAAAGCTCTGCTTCTCCAGAGACAGAGCGGTGGTCTTTGTCAGCGGTGGGGTTGATCTTTTTAGGCACTGGGCAGATGATCACTGCAGCCCGTTTGGGGGCGGTTCCCAGGAGACACCTGTCCACTGTTGGCGGCCAGGTGTTTGGGCTGATCCTCTGCATCCTCCGCCTGCCAGGGTCCAGTATCAGGCTTTACCGTGTACAGGGACCTGGTGTCCAGGGTCCAGTATCAGGCTTTACCGTGTACCGGGTCCAGTATCAGGCTTTACCGTGTCCAGGGTCCAGTATCAGGCTTTACCGTGTGCAGGGTCCAGTATCAGGCTTTACCGTGTACAGGGACCTGGTGTCCAGGGTCCAGTATCAGGCTTTACCGTGTACAGGGACCTGGTGTCCAGGGTCCAGTATCAGGCTTTACCGTGTGCAGGGTCCAGTATCAGGCTTTACCGTGTACAGGGACCTGGTGTCCAGGGTCCAGTATCAGGCTTTACCGTGTACAGGGACCTGGTGTCCAGGGTCCAGTATCAGGCTTTACCGTGTACAGGGTCCAGTATCAGGCTTTACCGTGTACAGGGTCCAGTATCAGGCTTTACCGTGTACAGGGTCCAGTATCAGGCTTTACCGTGTACAGGGTCCAGTATCAGGCTTTACCGTGTACAGGGTCCAGTATCAGGCTTTACCGTGTACAGGGTCCAGTATCAGGCTTTACCGTGTACAGGGACCTGGTGTCCAGGGTCCAGTATCAGGCTTTACCGTGTGCAGGGTCCAGTATCAGGCTTTACCGTGTACAGGGACCTGGTGTCAGGGTCAGAGGTCAGCCCCCCTCCGTGTGACCTCGTGCTGCGTCTGCATCTCCCTCCATGTCGGCTTGTTGACATCGCTGGACTTCTGTAACCTCTCTGTTTCACGGCGTCTCTTTGAAACGTACCACGCTCCTGGAGCTGTCGGGGTCTTCTTCACCAGCGGGGGTGGTCTTCTTCACCAGCTGCGGTGCGTGTTTCCCTCTCTCAGGTCAACATCGTGTCTTGTGATGGGAAGTGTCCCTCGGCCAGCATCTACAACTACAACATCAACACGTACGCACGCTTCTGTAAGTGCTGCCGGGAGATGGGCCTCCAGCAGCGCTCGGTGCAGCTGTACTGCAGTGGGAACTCCACCTGGGTCAGCTACTCCGTCCAGGAGCCCACCGGCTGCTCCTGCCAGTGGTCTTGAGACGCCGCTGAGCATGGGTGTGGCTACGCATCACACACACACGCTCACACGCACACACACACACACATGCACGCACCCACACACACACACGCACACACGCACACACACACACACATGCACGCACCCACACACACACACGCACACACGCACACACACACACACACACACACACGCACGCTCACATGCAGAATCACCTTACTATCAAACATATACCATAACATAACATAAAATAACATATACACATACATAGAAAATGTATATATACATATACATTAAAAAGGTCTCATGTACACATCTGTTTCAGTGCTGGATACATGTGGACCAGTCTACACATACACACACACACACACACACACACACACACACACACTAACATTTCTGGGCAGCAGCATCGTAGCCTGTGATGCTTTTAGCATTCCATGGTGCGTTCATTTTTCATTATTCATCATTCATTATACGATACATTTTTATACATGGACATATTATACATGGACATACCTTTACAGTTGTTTTCTCTCCACACCTGGGTGACCCATGAGGGGAGTGGCTGTGTGTGGTTGAAGCTGGAGAGCACCTGAACCACGTGGAGCTGTGCAGTCAGGCGTGCTCAGAAGGTCCAATGTACAGTCGTAGACTCATAGCTTTCTCTCTATAGCTGACATATGGTGCTTCTCCAAAGTACCACCTAGGCTGCCCACCCACACATACAGCAGTTGTAGTGAGAATGGAGCTTTAGATGGGAGGGGGGCAGAAGAGAACAGGCTCACCCAGAGCAGATGAGGAGGTTCTCTTCACTGTGAGGAGGAGACGTTCCCGTTGGTGAACCATCAAACACTTTGGAAGGCAGCAGCTACACTTAGACAACATGATCTTCTCCATCTATTGCACTTGATTGATCAAATGAGTATTTATTGGAAGACTTGGATATATAATATAAAGGGAAAATATGAAGTGTCTCTCCAGGATGGGACCAAACAATGGGAACATAAAAACCTCAGTTAACAGTTGAAACAGAGAAGTTTGGGTTGAAAGCTTTTATAGGTTGAAATCATTTGTGAATGTTTATATCGTATTAGAACTTAGTGATAAGACAAGTAGGACCTTAGTCAGGAGAGCACACCTTGAAACAGATGAGTCATGCAATACAAATCCAAAACATTGTTGTTAACATGATGAAAATGACTGAACTTGTGCTTTGTTTGTATATAAGTATATCACTACTGTTTGCTAAACAAATTGTTTGTTGGCAATATGACATTTACCTTAAACAACAGAAAGACACAACTCACACCCAGTGAGATTCTTTTAACAACACAATCAAGGGAGGGAGATGACGCTGAAATTGTTCAAATCACACTGTATGTGGAGCACTTTATTTATTTATTTGAGTACAACAGAGCACAAGTTTCTTGATTTCATCCATGATGAATTTCATCAGAGATTAAATCAACAGGTTGAAAACGGACCAATATTGAGGTTTGATTCTGACCCAAAGCACACATGACCAACACAGATTAGAGACTGTCTCTCCTGGGGGGAAGAGAGAGACAAGTGAGCTCTTCTGAAGATTAGTGGGGTTGCACTGTGGTGTACTAGAGAAGCACAGACATGTACAATGTAGCTTGTTATATCAGAAGCAATTCTTTTCATGCATTATCTATCTGTTGTTGAACTTTATAAGCAGCCGCAGAAGCACATTAGCTGAGTTGAGGTGAGATTTGTACCATACAAATGTACATTTGCATTTTCAATAAATATTACTTGGAAATTACGAGATGGTTGAAACAAGTCTATTACTCTTCAGAAAGTTGTACCGTCTTGATTTATTTAGTAGTATTTGTATAAGTTATATTGATATTTTTGCAGATGCTTGCAATGCACAATTGTCTAAAATAACACTATAATATCTGTCATTAAACCAATACAAAAAATATATATTTTAGATGAATCTCAAATGCAACATAAAGGGAACATGGAACTTTCTTTCTAGACGTCCCAGCACTACAACACTTTGATTTTCCTCCTTCATGTTGGCTCCCCAGCCACCCGTTACCATAACTGTGACATAACCATAACTGTAACTGTAAAATAACCATAACCATAACTGTAACATAACCATAACTGTAACTGTAACATAACCATAACTGTAACATAACCATAACTGTAACATAACCATAACTGTAACATAACATAACTGTACCATAACCATAACTGTAACATAACCATAACCATGACTGTAACATAACCATAACTGTAACATAACCATAACCATATCTGTAACAACCATAACCATAACTGTAACATAACCATAACTGTAACATAACCATAACCATATCTGTAACATAACCATAACTGTAACATAACCATAACCATATCTGTAACATAACCATAACTGTAACATAACCATAACCATATCTGTAACATAACCATAACTGTAACATAACCATAACTGTAACATAACCATAACCATATCTGTAACATAACCATAACTGTAACATAACCATAACCATAACTGTAACATAACCATATCTGTAACATAACCATAACCATATCTGTAACATAACCATAACCATAACTGTAACGTAACCATAACCATAACTGTAACATAACCATAACCATAACTGTAACATAACCATATCTGTAACATAACCATAACTGTAACATAACCATAACCATATATGTAACATAACCATAACTGTAACATAACCATAACTGTAACATAACCATAACCATATCTGTAACATAACCATAACCATAACTGTAACGTAACCATAACTGTAACATAACCATAACTGTAACATAACCATAACCATAACTGTAACATAACCATAACTGTAACATAACCATAACCATAACTGTAACATTGGTGAAGGAGAAAACATCCAACCCAGCGATGCTATCTCCTCCCACACAGCTGTCACTCCAACCACCTCCACTTCACCCTCACCCTAACCCTAACCACCTCCACTTCACCCTAACCCTAACCCTAACCCTAACCCTAACCACCACCACTTCACCCTCACCCTAATCCTAACCCTAACCACCTCCACTTCACCCTCACCCTCACCCTAACCCTAACCCTAACCACCACCACTTCACCCTCACCCTAACCCTAACCCTAACCACCTCCACTTCACCCTCACCCTCACCCTAACCCTAACCCTAACCACCACCACTTCACCCTCACCCTAACCCTAACCCTAACCCTAACCACCTCCACTTCACCCTAACCCTAACCCTAAACTCCACAGTGAAGTCAGGACCAATTAGGAGTCATATCATTCTGCTGCTGACAGACTTGGGTTTGAGAACAAGCTTCCACGCCACATGTGAACAATACCTTTTAAACAATGAGATGGACGACAAGTGGTCCTTTAAACCTGAATGTAAAATATCATCAGACAAACCAGATGAACACAGTGAACTGCTCTTTGTTCTGCAGAGGTGGTACACACACACACACACACACACACACACACACACTCACACACATACACGCACACTCACACGCACGCGCACGCACACGCACACACACACTCACACACACGCACACGCACACACACACACACATTCACACACAGGCACACGCACACTCACACTCACACAAACACACACACACACACACACAGCCTTGTTGGCGCTGGAGTAAAGAACAGCTCAAAGTATAGCTCAGTGGTTCTGGCACAAAGACGCAGGGAAATGATACTGGATCCGGCTCTGCCCAAAATACGGGCACTGAAATGCAATAGCAGCCCTATAAAGTCAGCCATCAGCATTTACCTTCTGGGTACTGGGAGCCGGGCCAGGGCACAGCTGGACAGGCCCACTGGACCACAGATGTATGCTGAGGAAGAGAAGGAGGTGAGTGGTTTAGAACCAGCAACCTGTGGTTAGAACCAGCATCCTGTGGTTTAGAACTAGCAACAGGTGGTTTAGAACCAGCAACAGGTGGGTTAAAACCCGCAACCTGTGGTTTAGAACCTGCTGTGGTTGTGACAGCAGCATGTTGAGCCCCCGTTAGCATGGCTTCCCACCCGAGGAACACAGCGTTGTCAGCGGTCATAACCAGCTCACCTCCACCTGCTCTGTGGAGGAGGAATGGTGGGCATCATCTCCTTTCCTTTCTGAGGGGATGGTCAGGTGTGCTGAAGGAAATGACAAAGAGAGCAGTGAACACCTTTTCCTGGCCTTTACAGAACACTCATCCAGGAACCTTCCTAAGAGAAAAAGACTTCAGCTTTAATCTTGACCCTTCCCCTGCACCGTAGTGGCCGTGGTCCGACAGGAACACGCTGACCACCAATCACTCATTTGTCCAGGTGACCAATAACACTGCAGCCTTCCCTTCGCCCCGCCTCCTGGTTCAAATCATGTCAAACCCCAGAAAAACTAGAAAAACAGAATTGCAATCATAATAAATGAAATCGATAAGAAACAATCACAATTGTAGTTGTTACATTTGATCACTTTTTAAAGCTGTAGGTAAGACTTGTAGGTAACCATGCATCTCAGCCCCCCCCCCCCCCCCCCTCTGGTTCTCCACCATTCACAACGTTATTATACATAATAACGTTATGTAATTAATTAATTAGATTATGCTCAACTAAATCAGGGAAGACATGCTCTGATTGGTCAGAAATTATTTAAATTAGCATTTCACTCAATAATAGCCGACAAATGGTTGTGGAATTTGTAACCAATTTACAGTCAAAAGATAGGTCTTAAGTGTTACCTACAGCACCTTTAACAGCCAGAACATGGCCACTGAAAAGCAGATCCCTACCGAGTCCCAGAGACCTCAGCGCCAACGTTGCTGTGATACCAGATCTGCGCTCACAGCCCTCCGACGTTCCTGGCTGCCTCGGGTTCCCTGGCCAGATGACTTTCCTCTGAGAGGTTCTCCCGTTAAAAGGCTGTTAAAGAGCAGGGCGGCTCTGTCATGAATGCTCTGATGAGGGCGTCAGACAGTGTTCCCTGGCCCTCGCAGCAGGAGAGCCCCGGCCCTCCAGAGGCTGTGAGTCACAGTGATGACGGGCTGGCGGTCGCTTTCATTCCTCATACATCCAGAGGAGCGGCTGAATCCTTCGTACAGACACCGAGGTCTGAGATCAACCCAAAGCTTCAGTACCAGCAGGACCCAGTCCATGCTGAATTATTGACGTGTTTGAGAGATAAGAAAAACATATGAGCACAGGCTGAATTTAGATAAATAAATACATACATATATAGTATATATCCTTGAAACAAATGGTTAAGCTCACTTGGTTCCCCACTATCCTAGCCCCCCCTGCTGAGAACCACATAGAGAGTTCTGGAACTGGAGCACACTCCACAGAGCAATGCCATATCTCCGTGGTATCACTGTGGTATCACTATGGTATCACTTTTTTTTATACAGTATTTATATATTCTTTCGGCATCCAGTGTGGGCAGCAAAGTAAGAATTTAATTGTACAGGGAAACGTGTTTCCTTACTGCACATATGACATTAAAAGCTTTGAATCTTGAATCTTGAATCTCTGGTATCACTGTGGTATCACTGTGGTATCACTGGTATCACTATGGTATCACTCTGGTATCACTGTGGTATCACTGGTATCACTGTGGTATCACTGGTATCACTGTGGTATCACTCTGGTATCACTGTGGTATCACTGGTATCACTATGGTATCACTGGTATCACTGTGGTATCACTGTGGTATCACTGGTATCACTGTGGTATCACTGGTATCACTGTGGTATCACTGTGGTATCACTGGTATCACTATGGTATCACTCTGGTATCACTGTGGTATCACTGGTATCACTGTGGTATCACTGGTATCACTATGGCATCACTCTGGTATCACTGTGGTATCACTGGTATCACTGTGGTATCACTGTGGTATCACTGGTATCACTATGGCATCACTCTGGTATCACTGTGGTATCACTGGTATCACTATGGCATCACCATGGTATCACTGTGGTATCACCGTGGTATCACTGGTATCACTATGGTTTCACTGTGGTATCACAGGTATCACCCCAGTATCACTGTGGTACCACCGTGGTATCACCGTGGTATCACTGTGGTATCACTGTGGTATCACTGTGGTACCACCGTGGTATCACTGGTATCACCGTGGTATCACTGTGGTACCACCGTGGTATCACTGGTATCACCGTGGTATCACTGGTATCACCATGGTATCACTGTGGTATGACCGCGGTATCACTGTGGTATCACATGTGGTAGGGGGTTGTTTGTGGGTGTCCCTCCTTTGCTGATGTCACTGAAAGGTGCCTGGCGCTGGGTGCCTGGCGCTGGGTGCCTGACGCTGGGTGCCTGACGCTGGGTGCCTGACGCTGGGTGTCTGGCGCTGGGTGTCCGGCGCTGGGTGCCTGGCGCTGGGTGCCAGCCTGGCATGGCTGTGGAGAGAAACCCGAGGCTGGAAGGCAGCGTGTCCTTCGGTGAGGTCACTGGTCAGAAGGCATCCTGGAGGGCATAACGAGGTGTCGTTAGTCCAGGACCGGTCACAGAGCAGCGCAGGTTTAGGATTACTGTTGCTATGGGGATTTGTGAATAGCTCAGGTTTTATTTTGTTTCTGTCAGCTGGACGGAGAACTGCAATATCACTGATATTACATGTAGCTCCTCGTGAACATCTGCAGTCATTACACGAACACAGCAGTATCTATTGTCTTATCTAAACAGTCTGATCAACATCAACTGTGATGTGCATTTGTATTGAAGTATTTAAGGGTTTTTTGGTTTTTGTGTGTAAGTGTGTGTGTGTGTGAGAGTGACGTGTCTGTTTGTTTGTTTGCTTGTCTGTGTGTGTGTGTGTGTGTGTGTGTGTGTGTGTGTGTGTGTGTGTGTGTGTGTGTGTGTGTGTGTGTGTGTGTGTGCGTGCGTGCGTGCGTGTGTGTGTGTGTGTGTGTGCTTGGATGACAGTGTGTGGACACAGTAAAACATTTTGTTTTAATAATGGGGGTGGTTCTGTGGTGAAACACCACCGCGTGCCCTGCTAATCCCAGGACAACAGCTGCACCCTGGCCCTCCACCCCCCACCTCCCCCCTGTACCCCCCCTGTACCCCCCCTCCCAGGCCCTCCACCCTGTACCCCCCCTGCACCCCCCCTGACCCCCCCTCCCAGGCCCTCCAACCCCCCCGCCTCCCCCTCTACCTTCCCCTGTACCCCCCTTCCCCTCCTGACCCACCCCTGTACCCCCCCTCCCCCTGTACCCCCCCTGTACCCCCCTCCCAGGCCCTCCAACCCCCCGCCTCCCCCCCTGTACCCCCCTGACCCCCCCCCCCCCACCACCAGGCCCCTCACACTTCAGGACCCTCTCTACAGTCCCCATCACTCCAGCCCCCAGTGAGACAGCTGATCAGGTCCAGAATACTCAACGCATGGCGAGGAAACGTTTCCATTCCACTTTAATGTCACTATTATGAAGAGAACTGATTTAACTGAGAACTGACAGTTTAAAGGCCATTAATCGATAGCAATAATCATGATAACAAATGTTCTTTTGGATGTCATCAGTTTTAACACATTGTGAAGCCTTCTTGGTGTCTCTTCAGTGCTACGATGTGGTGAGACTGACAAACTGGGCCAGACATGACAAATCGTAAAGGTTCTCCAGACACGACCAAACATAAAGGTTCTCCAGACACGACAAATCGTAAAGGTTCTCCAGACACGACCAAACATAAAGGTTCTCCAGACACGACCAAACGTAAAGGTTCTCCAGACACAACAAAACGTAAAGGTTCTCCAGACACGACCAAACATAAAGGTTCTCCAGACACGACCAAACGTAAAGGTTCTCCAGACACGACCAAACATAAAGTTTCTCCAGAGATGACCAAACATAAAGTTTCTCCAGACACGACCAAACATAAAGGTTCTCCAGACATGACCAAACATAAAGGTTCTCCAGACACGACCAAAAGTAAAGGTTCTCCAGACACGACCAAACATAAAGGTTCTCCAGACACGACCAAACGTAAAGGTTCTCCAGACACGACCAAACATAAAGGTTCTCCATACACGACCAAACATAAAGGTTCTCCAGACATGACCGAACGTAAAGGTTCTCCAGACACGACCAAACATAAAGGTTCTCCAGACACGACCGAACGTAAAGGTTCTCCAGATATGACAACCAAATGTAAAGGTTCTCCAGACCTGACCCCGGTGGTTATTCTACGTCCAGACTACTGCAGTGCTGCTCTTCACCTGAGATGACTTCAACCCTTCCCCGTCTGAGCGGTTGTCAGTTCTCCGTGTCGAGGCGACCGGGTGTTCAGCCCACCGAGCACCCCCCACCCCCCCGTCAAGCGGCCCTCCTGGTCTGGGACAGACCACCAGGCCGTTCCCCCCAACGCCTGGCGGGACGCGGGCGAGGAGTGCAGAACGCTGGTGGAACATCTCACGGTGCCGTTCAGCTTCAGAGAGAACGAGAGACGTGCTTCCACACCCTCATTAGTTTGAACCACTCACAGACAAGGTAGTGTTCATCAAATTAGACATGTGTTTAATCGACTACTTTGTGTTTTCAATGTTCATTATATGGCACGATGGTGGCTGCTCCACCATTATACTCCTTTTGGGAATTTACGTTGTGATCATCTTGATCATTGCTCTGCATTGTGAGACCCTTTCATGCTGTTTCTTTCTGCTTAAAAACGTTCTCCCTTTCATCCCTTGCATTGCATAAAGTTTTCTCAAAACCAACTTATTATTGAACCAAGTTATTTCTGATTTTACCAACAGAAATGTAGGTTTATAGATTTACAGGGTTTAAGACATAAATAATATAGACCTAAACATTTCCCAAATCTCCATGCCTTGATCTGTGAGAACTCTAGAGCACTGGTTCAACTGGTCCAGCCCTGGGAACCACCACCACCCCTTAATGACAATAAACCTTCTCAAATGTATTTAACATAACATAACACTTCAGTAACTGTACTATTAAACTATTCAGTCACTTATTCAGGCTATAGACAGCACTTCTCTGCATAGAACATCCTCTTCAAAATAAAAGCACAGCATTTTTTTCTTAAATTTACATTTACATTTAGGGCATTTATCAGACGCTTTTATCCAAAGCGACTTAGAAAAAATACATTTGTCATAAGAAGGTGAAACATTTCATTGCTGCTAATACAGTAAGAAAGTCACCAGAACAAGTTTCAAGCATTTCATTTGCTAGATTAAACATTGCTAGTATACAACATCTCTGACTAAGTGCCAAGTTACAAAGAGTGATTAAAGTTCCAAGACGTACAACAAATAAGAGCATGAGGGCAGGGTTATGCAGGGTTCAGGTGAACTCTGAACAAGTGGGTCTTGAGTCTCTTCCGGAAGATGGGGAGTGACTCTGCAGTCCTGACATTGGCAGGGAGCTCGTTCCACCGCTGCGGTGCCAAAACGGAGAAGAGTTGAGATCTCGCCACCCGACCTTTTCCTCCTCGACCTTTGCCCCGACAAAGGCCCGTGACCCACTGAACACTGGTCTGCGACCCAGCAGTTGAGAACCACTGCACTAGAATATTAAGTCCATCCAACACACACACACATACACACACACACACGCTCTCTCTCTCACACACACCCTCACACAGACACACACACACACACACGCACACACGCACACACACACACACACACACGCACACACACGCACACACACACACAGTGTCGATCCATCACCACTGTCCTCACAGTCGACTGAGACCAAGCGGCAACATTCCATGCTGAAAAATGAAGCCCATGCGGAAGTGCAAAAACTTGCAGTTCCTCGACTGGCCGCTTGAGGCTGGCTGCAGAAAGGAGTCAACTCCCATAGACACCCATGTTAAAATGTCTAACTTTACAGCCAAAATAAACATGTTTACAGCCTGGTTCAAAAAACGGTTTTGGTGTCTTTCAGTAGTGTTCGAGTCCATGACAACTGTGAGGGGGGTGAATTTTTTTAGAATCCATTATTTTAATGCACAGAGAAGGATTTATTTTATGAATAATTAAGGGCGTGGTCAACTTGATTGACAGCTGTCATATGTCATCACGGCATGACCTTCACGGATTCGAGGCTTTGATTGGTCTGGCCGGAGGTAGGCGGGCTTAGAACACAGACTGAAATGTCCAAGATGGCGGCGCCCAGAAGCTCAATTTTAGGCTTCATCTCCGCTGTTAAGAATGTCTATGGGTGACGTCACGGATGGTTTGTCCATATTTATATACAGTCTATGACTGAGACCACCACACACAGAGGGTCCAGACTGAGACCACAGAGGGTCCACACTGAGACCACAGAGGGTCTACACTGAGACCACAGAGGGTCCACACTGAGACCACAGAGGGTCTACACTGAGACCACAGAGGGTCCAGATTGAGACCACCAGACGTCAGGTGGTGAGTAGGGGACACGTCCAGACATGCAGAGGACGGTGTTCACACCAGAGCAGCCCCCACCGTGTTTGTGCAGCAGCAGGGGGCTGGCAGTAGGTGGTGGGACCGGTCCCGAGAGTGAGTGTGTGTGTGTGTGTGTGTGTGTGTGTGTGTTTGTGTGTGTTTGTGTGTGTGTGTGTGTGTGTGTGTGTGCGCGCGCGTGTGTGTGTGCGTACGTGTGCGTGTGTGTGTGGGTGCTTGTGTCTGTGTGTGTGTGTGTGTGTGTGTGCGTGCGTGTATGTGTGCACGTGCGTGTGTGTGTGTGCGTGTGTGTGTGTGCGTGTATGTGTGTGTGTGTGTGCGTGTGTGTGTGTGCGTGTGTGTGTGCATGTGCGTGTGTGGGTGCATGTGTCTGTGTCTGTGTGTGTGTGTGCACGTGCTTCTGTGTGTGTGCGTGTGTGTTTGTGTGTGTGTGCGTGTGTGTACATGTGTGTGAGTGTGTGTGCGTGTGTGCGCATGTGTGTGCGTGTGTGTGTGCGTGTATGTGTGTGCACGTGTGTGTGTGTGTGTGCGTGCGCGTGCGTGCGTGCATGTACGTGCGTGTGTGTGTATGTGTGTGTGCGTGTGCAGGGTGCAGCTAAATGTGTATTCCAGATGGACTCGGGGCTCAGGAACACACTTGTTCTCCACAGCCGTGCTCCTTGTACTTTTACATCTTCAGTGCTAAGAAGCTCTCATGAGCACTGAGACTCTCTACTTCACCTTTCACTGAGAGACTCTCACCTCTCACTGAGAGACTCTCACCTCTCACTGAGAGACTCTCTACTTCACCTCTCACTGAGAGACTCTCTACTTCACCTCTCACTGAGAGACTATCTACTTCACCTCTCACTGAGAGACTCTCTACTTCACCTCTCACTTGGAAGCAACAGATCGTTTGCCAGCAGAAGCCACTATAATAAGCCTGAGTTCAAAAATAAAGGCTCAGAGACTGAAATAAATGAAAGCTGATTTAGATCATATGTAGATAAACTGCATTGCAAAATGCAAATATGATGTGAAAATATACAACTTCATGATATTTTTGAGAATGAGAACATTTGAAAACTGAAAACTTCTCTGGTCCAACTAGCAGCCTTGGGTTTAAGTTCCCCTTATGCATGAGGACTTCTCATTGTGGAACTCATTACTTATCTTTAACCCTCACCTACAACTTCTTACACTGCCTGTTATAACCACCCTGCTTTGAATGTGTCACTGAGACAGGACTCAGACCTCAACTCTCTTCCCTTCCCATTGCCCTGTTGCTATAATTATTTGCCTCTGATGTAACCATGAATCATTTAGGAAGCCTTGTTTCACTCAGTCATCACGTGATATGGTGATTCTCTAGAACCTGGTGACCAGGACGCTCCTGGTGGAAGCTTCTGGTTACCTTGAGAAGGCGTTGAGGTGGTGTCAGAGTCTTGTGGTCAGACATGTGAAGGACCAGGTGGAACACCTGCTGCTCTGTCAGGCTGACAGGTGGAGGAGACCCCCCCCCCCCGCGCGGCGTTACGCTGGTACTTGACGTCTGTGAATTACCACTTCCTGTCGCACAGCGCCGGGTGATTGACCCCGTGGTCACGCTGTAACAGCCGTGAATAACAGCTGTAATTGTATGTGATTTACCCCACCTCACCCACCTCACCCTCACCCCCTCACCCCCTCCCCCACCTCACCCCCACACTGCCCCACTGTGCTTTGAAGAGGGACTGATCTGTTCTGTCCATCGATATCCTGTTGTACTTAAATACATACATACATTCATACATACATACATACATACATACATACATACATACATACATACATACATACATACATACATTCATACATACATACACACACACACACACACACACACACACACACACACACACACACACACACACACATACACACACACACACACACACACACACACACACACATACACACATACATACATACATCAAGTCAAGTCAAGTAAGTCAAGTAAACTTTATTGTCAGTTTTCATGAATGTACAGGACATACACAAAAACCAAAATGCTGTTTCCTCGATCCCCGGTGCTAGACTCATCAAGAGGGCTGGTGATGTAGTGGGTGAGGAACTGGACACTCTGACTACCGTGGCAGATAGGAGGATGCTGTACAGACTACGGACTATCATGGACAATGCCTTTTACCCTTTCTTTTCCACCCTGGCTCAGCGGAGGAGTACCTTCAGCAGAAGACTCCTCTCACCGAGATGCACCACAGAGCGACATAGGAAATCATTCCTGCCTGTGGTCATCAAACTTTACAATTTTTCACTGTCATCTGCATAATAAGTTATCCATTCTTTTTGCATAACTGTAATTTCATTTCACTGTAATTTCATTTTATTTCATTTTACTACATCATCTCTCTGCACAACTGGTCGTACAAAAAAATCCGACATGCTATGCTACACATCCTTGTGTATGCTATTACCTCGTAGTGTATGCCTGGATGTATGTACATTTATGTATATTTTCATTTCTTTATGTATATTTTTGTATATTTTACTACATAGGTTTATATTTTCGTCACAATATATATTGTGACGAATGCAATTTCCCTCAGGGATCAATAAAGTATGTCTGTCTGTCTGTCTGTCTGTCCTACTATGACAACATGATAATGTCACTCCCCATCTTCCGGAAGAGACTCAAGACCCACTTGTTCAGAGTCCATCTGAACCCTGCATAACCCTACCGTCATGCTCTTATTTGTTGTACGTCTTGGCACTTTAATAGCTCTTTGTAATTTGGCACTTAGTCAGAGATGTTGTATACTAGCAATGGTTAATGTAGCAATTGAAATTCTTGAAACTTGTTCTGGTGACTTTCTTACTGTATTAGCAGCAATGAACTGTTTCACCTTCTTATGACAAATGTACTCTTTGTAAGTCGCTTTGGATTAAAGCATCTGCTAAATGCCCTGAATGTAAATGATAATAGTGGTTCTACTTATGATCATTCATTAATGAGTTTATGTTTCATTCATAGTATCCCTTTTTCTACTTGAACTACTACAACTACTACTAGTCTACTAGTACTACTAGTTCACTACTACCACCACTACCATGAAAAAAATACATTTAGATACATTAGACTTACATATGCTTACATATATACTAATATACAAAGTGAAAGCTGAAGTGGTATTGAAACAGGCTGATGACCTCTGACCCTGTATTTCAGATTATTACACATTATTTCCCTAAGAGATTTGATTACAAATGATTCTGCGTATTGCTTGGTGATTTGTGAAAGCACTTTACACTTTAGCTTTACTTGACATGAATCATGCTTTCCCAAGATATTTGCTGTTGCTAAACTTAGAGAGAATTCTGGTGATGTTGCGCTATTCCTGTAAGGCACACTCACCAGAGAGATGTCCAGGCTGGGCTGGATATGTTACAGTCACACTGTTATTTCTACCCCTCCGCAGAACACATGGTGTTTATGTGCTCTGGAAAGTACCTGTTCCCAGGACAATTTCACCTGTTTAATACAAATAAGAATTTCATGAACACGTTTTAGTTTGTGTTGACAACAGCGTTATCTAGGCTACCTCAATGTGTGTGTGTGTGTGTGTGTGTGTGTGTGTGTGTGTGTGTGTGTGTGTGTGTGTGTGTGTGTGTGTGTGTGTGTGTGTGTGTGTGTGGGTGTGTGTGGGTGTGTGTGTGTGTGTGTGGGTGGGTGTGTGTGGGTGTGTGTGTGTGTGTGTGCACGTATTTGCATGTGCTTGTGTTTGTAGTATGTAGTATGAAGCATGCTATGTTGATAGGCCTGAGTCTGTAAGTATAGGAATGGCTGTGTGGACTCTACATGCTGTAAAGCCATTAGAGTGTATCTCAGTATAGATGAAGAACACCTGAATAAACCTTGTTGTGAATATATATACATAATATACTGTATATATAATATATAAAGATATCAACCTCCTTCCTTAAAATTTACATCATATTGTGCAAGCTTTCAAATGTTGCAGTTTTTATCCTAAATTCTTCAACACAATTGTGTGGCTGCTAGGCTAAACATCCACCTTTTTCCTGACTCCTGAGGGGTAAAGGAGCCTCTGGCTGCAGTTTGGACGAGGGGAGGTGAGTTGCTGACACTCCTCTGAGTGGCTTTATCTTCCAGCATCCTCACTGTGATAATGACCAGGTAAACTCTTCCTCATTGAGTTAGCAGCAAAGCTAGCTACAAAGCTAGCTACAAAGCTGAGGAGCTGGCTGCCTGATCACCAAATGGTTAGCCACAACACAAGAGCTCGCTCTGTGATTGCTGATGCGTGACTGAAGTAGCATCCTGGGTCATGAGGGAGAATGACTGATGTCATCAAGCTGCATTTCAGTTCTGTTTGGAAAAAAACATGTTTTCTGTCTCTGACTCAACTCTGAAATGTTATTGCACTCCTTCTCTCAACGGTCAATTACAATCAGAAGCATGTGAGGTCTTCATTTCTCATTTCCAAAATTTCTAATAAAATAATACAGTTGTTATTTCTGTAGCACAAAACCATTCAATGCTGTGACTGTTTCCCTCCACTTCTCCACCTCCCCAGGTGATGAAGGTGGTGATGAAGGTGATCACATGATGCACATCCATGGGCTTCTTGTTCCACGGCTGAAGTTTGTCCCCGTCCTCCCGGGAGATGGAGCTGACGGCAGCGGAGTGGAACATCGAGAGCCTCCAGCACCTCAGAGGCTCACTGGATGGTCTGCTTGGTTGTGATAGTCTCCTACTGTGCAGCAACAGGCCTTGAGAATAGATTCATGTGCAGCCCCTGTCCACACTCTCAGGCAGATCAAGACAGGCCCCGTGGGGTTCAAGGGTTAAGTTAATTCTGACTGCTAAAACAAAGACAACCTGCTCCTTCTATTTGCTTGCGGGTAGTAATAAAACAATCAGGTCACTTCCTGAAGAGAGGACAAATGTCACGGCCTCTGTCCTCCTCGGCCCAGCAGCACCTGTCCACCGCCCGGCTCCTGTGGAGGTGCTCTGCTCCGTCTGGCTTGTCGTTGGCAGTTGTTCCTGTGAATCTGGGATGTTTTTCCACTAAAGCAGGCTGGGGACCTTGTCCCCTTCAAAGGCCTGGGACAAAAGGGACGTGCTGCTGGCGCTGACATGCTTTATGAACGCCTGTGTGACCTGGAAGTGGCTGAGCAGCACACCCTCATTACATCACAAGTTATATAGTCAGCATGGCCACTGTTCTGAAGGGACGTTCAACAAATGATCTGGATTTGGTGTGGACCCACACAAACCTGGACTGTGGCTATTCTTGAGTCAGACATACATTGTGTAATGGATAGGAACAGGTTGTGTAGTATGGAGTACATTCTGCAATGTACATGAATAGGTTTGGTAGATTGTAGTTTAATGTACTGTATGTATGTACTGTATTTTTGGCATTCACAGAAAATAGCTTTTCTTAAAATGTCAGGTTTGTGTTATATGATACTAGCTGATTGAGGAATTAAATATTATATTCTCAGTCAACACATCAGAATATCTTAAAGGTTATTGTTGGAACCTGATCTGAAACATGTAAAAATACACTAAAAATAACAATATGCATAAACAATATGGAAAAACAAGTCTTAATGTAACAAGACATCCTCTGTCTTCTAGCTCCTCCAGAAATTGCAAATGTTGTTACCCTTCTTCAAATAATTAATATAAACCTTACATAATATATACCTAACATACCTAATCTAAACCTTTACATAACCCTGTATAATGTGTTTGCACCAACGCAACATTAACATCCTGATGTTGAAGTAATATAGCTTCACCCCCTCGCTGCCTCCTGTGCTTCCCCCGGGACCAGGCTGGTGGACCAGGACCAGGGACCAGGCTGGTGGACCAGGACCAGGCTGGTGGACCAGGG
>JAXIVH010000037.1:1586026-1611026 GCA_036785325.1 Urophycis tenuis | reverse complement strand
CAGTGTTTTTGTACAGTGTTTGAATGTTTGTACAGTGTTTTTGTACAGTGATTGTACAGTGTTTTGGTACAGTGATTGATGGTTTGTACTGTGTTTTTGTACAGTGATTGATGGTTTGTACAGTGTTTTTGTACAGTGATTGATGGTTTGTACTGTGTTTTTGTACAGTTATTGATGTTGTGTACTGTGTTTTTGTACAGTGATTGATGGTTTGTGCTGTGTTTTTGTACAGTGATTGATGGTCTGTGCTGTGTTTTTGTACAGTGATTGATGGTTTGTACAGTGTTTAGTGGGCCTGCACAACTTCAACCAGCAATAGTCCTCAACATCAGACGTGGAACAAAGCATTGGCCAAAAATGAGATATGATAAATATTCTTTAATGAGTCCAATGAATGTGTTTTCTGCAGTCATGACATCCAATTCATTTTGTTAGAGGGACAATTAGTTATTGTTTTATTCTTATCTTTACAATTGCTGTTATACAATGTAAATAGCTCGTCATTGTGTGTGTAATTTGTGTTCGTAATTTCTAATGATAAAAACAGACATTAGACCTCCAATTGCAAGGCCTTTTTCATGGGCGTGGGTTTGGTTTGAAATGTGCTGGGGACAGAGACGCATTCGGAAGTGCATTTTCAGAAGTGCTGGGTACAATGACGCACATTCATTTTTTTCCCCCTTTCGCGCAGGTCATGTTAATTAATAAAAATGTATACAAAAATGTGATGACACACACACACACACGCGCGCACACACACACACACACACGCACATGCACGCGCACACAGACGCGATGTCTTGACTAAGCTCACGCAGAGAGCTCTAATACTTTTAATTGGATAATGTGATTCAGATAGGTGCAGTTCATGGCCGTGTCTATCTGCTGAATGTAACCGCTGTGAAACAATCGGGAAATAACGTTTCATTTCTCTGATTAGCGGCTTTATCGAGACCGGCGCTCGCTCTCTGTTATTGTTACTCTACGTCTCTATACCAAAGTGCTAGCTCTCTCTCCGTCTCTCTCTCGTCATCGGACACAAATCAAATTAAATGTTGTTTCTATTTTGTGTAAATTAGGTTAATGCTTTTGTGTTTTCTTGTATTATCAGTTCAACTTGTACTTGCCAGAGGAAATCGTGGATATTGTAACGTGTTGGGGGAGTGTTTTCCAGAATGCATTGCGACATTCTGGCATTCTGTATCATTACATGTTATTGCTATTAGATAGGGTTTGGAGGCGAATGTTCAGGACATGTTGGGTTGCATTTCACTGTTTCATTACGTTCACTTTGTTGACTGTTGTTTTTGGGATGAGTCAGGGAGCACCATTACTCAACGCACTATGGCATCTTGTCATACCACTACCACTCCGTTCGTGACGCGTGAAAAGTCCGCTTGTGACGCTATCATACTAAAGCGTTGTGTAAGAGTAGAGTTCATCTCTCTTTGTCGAGCTTGACGTATGCATTTACTGACGTAGTGGTGAAAGACACCGATGCGAGTCCCACACGGGGGATTCTTTCATGAAAAGTGGTGGGTACAAAATGACTCATGACGAAAACTGGTAGGTACGCGTCCCCACCGTCCCCACTGTATTCTACGCGCCTGGCCTTTTTACAAATGACCAAACTAATCCCCAACAAAATCCAGGACAGAAACGCTGAAATGTAATGACTTGATAATGATAATAAAATACTACTACTACTACTAGGCCTACTTCTACTACTACTACTACTACTACTACTACTACTAATAATAATAATAATAATAATAATAATAATAATAATAATAATACTTACTTAATAATACAGACTTATAGTCTAAGGCCTATTTATAAGTGATTTAGTGAAAGAAAGATTTAGATTTAGTGAAAACAACTAAACTATTTGCCGTCTAAAGCCTAATAATTGTTGAGTTGAAAACAAATTGGATTTAAAAATGACGAGACTTCAAGTGCTTTTGAAGGTCATAGTCCTACTCTCTGTGTGGGTTCACAATGCGTAATATAGCAGATTAAGAACAACCAGGTGCATTATTTCTTCACAGAAATACTTCCTAATGTCTTTAGTGTAACGACAAGAAACAAGAACCCCCCCCCCCCCCCCCCAGCCACTACGAGCGCTCCTATTGGACGGATGGATAGCGGGTTGCTGCAGGACACGCCCCTTAAGACGCGCGACTGTTTATAAACGGTCCGAACGCATCATGTAGTCCAATAAGAGCTGGGCAGTCCAGTCGAATAATTAAGCTAACTGCCTCAATAATAAAGTCATCATTGACTTCCACAGAAAAGATCACGAAACAAACTCCCTGATTTGTATATCGATATATTTAAAAGTTTGGCGGAAGAAAAAAAAAACATGGATTTGCCGGATATTCCTTTCCCGCTGTCCTCTGCAGATGACTTCTACGATGACCCTTGTTTCAACACCAGCGACATGCACTTCTTTGAGGACCTTGACCCGAGACTCGTGCACGTCAGTCTCTTAAAGTCGGAAGACAGCCACCACAACGAGGACGAGCACATCCGGGCGCCGAGTGGACACCACCAGGCCGGCAGGTGTCTCCTCTGGGCGTGCAAGGCCTGCAAACGGAAGACCACCAACGCGGACCGGAGGAAAGCCGCGACCATGCGGGAGAGGCGGCGACTGAGCAAAGTCAATGACGCGTTTGAGACACTGAAGCGATGTACTTCCACCAACCCCAACCAGAGGCTCCCCAAGGTGGAGATCCTCCGGAACGCCATCAGTTACATCGAGTCGCTGCAGGCCCTGCTGCGCGGAGGACAGGAGGACACGTACTTCCAGGTTCATATGGATCACTACAGCGGGGACTCGGACGCGTCCAGCCCGCGCTCCAACTGCTCCGACGGCATGGTAGGTTATACATAGTTTGACACGTGATCCATCGCAGAATAGCCTACATAAATCACAGAGTTGACCTGGTTGTTGTTGTTTTTTGGCTTGCTGCTTTCCTTCACCAATCCCTGATTGGACTCTTCGTGTAAGTTGACGACAGTAGGTGATATACTTAACAGAGATGTTTCTCCTCGTGATTTGCAGATGGATTTCAACGGACCCTCGTGTCCAGCGAAGAACTACGACAGCTCTTACTTTAAAGAAACACCAAATGGTGAGTAGGGTCCTATTTCAGCACCACGGGTGGCCACTCAGTTTGGTTTTGTCACAAAGTTGTTTGTATGTTCTTATTATATCTTGTCTTGTCTTGTCTATCATGTTCTTACGTTAAACTTACCTTAAAGTTTTGTCAAACTTGCAATGGAATGCAATGGAATAAGAAATGCAAGGCGTGAGGCTAGAATGACTTTTATTTGGAGACATCTCATTTAACTGCCTAAATGTAGCGTAACCAGTGGGTCCAATTTCAACCTCATGCACTTTCTTAAGAAGTAACCCCCCCCCCCCCCCCCCCCCCCCCCCCCCCCCCCCCCCCGCGCAGACACACACACACACACACACACACACACACACACACACACACACACACACACACGCACACGCACACACACCCTCCATTAAATAACATTATTTTAATTTTTCATTCATAGATTCCAAAAGCAAAAACTCGGTCATTTCCAGCCTGGACTGTCTCTCCAGCATCGTCCAGCGGATCACCACGGAGCCTGCAGCCTGCGGCCACGCGGGTCCGGAGGGGTCGGAAGGCAGCCCCAGCCCCCCTCAGAGCGGCTCCGAGGAGGCAGCGAGCCCCACGTCGTCTGACAGCTGCGGTACGGCCTCCGGGGACCCCATCACTAACTACCAAGTGTTGTGAAGCCCAGGAACCCGAGCAGACTATTGTTCTTTATTCCATGATTGCAAAGCTATATTCCTATTCTATTAGGATAAAACGTAGGTGGCCCCCAAAAAGTCACGCAAGTAAGAATTAAGACACTTCCTGATGCCCAAGTCCTATTTCTGAAGCAATACAAACGAAAACGCCTACTGAAATCCAAAGTTCTGAGTGACGCGGCAACGCGGCTAGATTGTGACGCGGGCCTGCGAGCGGAGAAACTGCGGAACTCGGCGCGCCTTCGTCCTCCTGCGTCTATTTATGCGTCTGTGCGTTTACGCGCGGACGTTTTGCAAGATAAATGGAAGATGGAAAAGAACCAGCAGCCGTTCGTCAACATCACGCCACCGAGGCGCATCACCGCATGCGGGAAGCGAACCGGACCATTTTGTACAATTGTAAAAAGAAAGATTAAAAAAAAAGAAAGATAAAAAGAGAACAGAAAATGCTTGTTAAGATCATAAAAAACTAACAAACACAAAAGTTTCCAAACACACCTAAATATGTATATGGTTTAGAAATGCTTGATACGTTGTTTCAAAGGTTTAAAATGTTTATATATTTATTACGTGTGAATGTTATTTTAATAAAAATATTTATATATTTTAATTTAAATTTTGATTGGTGTTTTGTGTGTATTGACTTGTGCATTGATTCGTTTTTGTAGCTTTTACTCTGAAAATATACATTAATTACTGTATGTATGCAATGCAAAGAGAAGACGGATGACAGCTTTCGCGTTTTCGTTTTTTTGGTCTCTGAGAAAAAAACCCCCATCGAATACAACTAGATAATAGGTTAATAATAATGAATACAACTAGATAATAGGTTAATAATAATGAATACAACTCATAGATAATAGGTTAATAATAATTAATACAACTCATAGATAATAGGTTAATAAAAATTAATGCGCACTAATGACGATTCAAACTAAAGTCTGAACCTCCTTCACAACAGAGCCAATTAATTGAACTGTGGCTTATGCGTTTTTTGGAGCCTTACCTATTGTAACATCAAAGATAATTGTTAATTTACCGTTCCTTACAAATTGTTCTCACAAATGAAAATAAGAAACCAGATTGGAACCTATTGTATACGATTTTTATAGCAGTCTAGAGCGTATAATATTTTTCACTTTGAATATTATTAATAATGAAAACATTATATATATCATCAATAATTGATTGATTGTATATCATTATTATACATTATATATTATATAGTATAATTATACATTATACATTGATTATACATCAATCATTAATTACTATTCAACGATGGATTTCTCTTACACAAACACACACGCACGCACGCGCGCACACACACACACACACACACACACACACACACACACACACACACACACACACACACACACACACACACACACACACACACACACACACACACACACACACACACACACACAGAGCCCATGTTCTGTTCGAGGGAGTTTATTGCGCTGTGAACAACAAAGCTACAAATCAGCTGGGAGGTCAGTCACATATATTTACAAAAAAAAAATCGGATTATAGCATCGGTCCGGTATTGAGGAACATAGAAATAAGTGACTTCGGTTTAATCCTAGATAATGTCGTAGAACATGACAATAAGACAGTGAGAGCAGTCCAGTGTGTGTTCTTTGCACAGATCTCGCCTGGTCCTGCGGGGCCTGTGGGGCCTGCGAGGCCTCTTCCCCGCAGCGCCGTTTACTTCCTGCGGCGGGACGCAGCTCCCTTCTTGCTGCTACAAAGCGCCAATAGCGCAAAAAGTGCGTTAGTGATGCAATACCGAAGTGCCACCTAGCGCCATTCCAACGTTACAACCACCAGAGCCCGGGAAAGACACACGACGAAAGATATATAATATATATGTTAGTCTAGTCTGGTGCCAATCACTATTAGTGTGTGTGTGTGTGTGTGTGTGTGTGTGTGTGTGTGTGTGTGTGTATACACACCCTAATGGTGATTAGCACCAGACTAGACTACCTACAATTTATTTTAGTACATTGAAAAGTACTGCATATCATTCATTGTAGTCAGGAGGTATATTTGAAAAAAACACATTGATAGTGAACAACACATTCCCACCAATACCAAGCAATCTCCCCTCGTTGTGTAATCAAGACGTATGCGTCAAGTTCCCCTTTCGTCTGTAGCTACACGTCTGTACCATGTGGTGTGGAGGAGTGACTTACTGTTTTTGCAGCTCGTCAATGCGATTTCTCAGAGAGATGACCTGTGAGGCAGATGGGGAACACAACTTTAGCCTGACAGTGACAGACTAATATCTGGAACATCTCAGTTAACTTTAGATTTCCAAGAAATACCAACGGGAACAGACCAAGATGCTTCTGGACTCAACCAGAGCAATTCAACTTTTAGAGAGATAGAGAGAGAGAGATGGAGAGATAGATAGATAGATAGATAGATAGATAGATAGATAGATAGATAGATAGATAGACAGACAGACAGACAGACAGACAGACAGACAGAGACCGATCGATCGATCGATCGATCGATAGATAGATAGATAGATAGATAGATAGATAGATAGATAGATAGATAGATAGGTAGACAGATATGTGATAGATACAGTATATAGATAGACAGAGATGTGATAGATACAGTATATAGATAGATACAGTATATAGGTAGACAGAGATGTGATAGATACAGTATATAGATAGACAGAGATGTGATAGATACAGTATACAGATAGATACAGTATATAGGTAGACAGAGATGTGATAGATACAGTATATAGATAGACAGAGATGTGATAGATACAGTATACAGATAGATACAGTATATAGGTAGACAGAGATGTGATAGATACAGTATATAGATAGACAGAGATGTGATAGATACAGTATACAGATAGATACAGTATATAGGTAGACAGAGATGTGATAGATACAGTATATAGATAGATACAGTACATATATAGACAGAGATGTGATAGATACAGTATATAGATAGATACAGTATATAGGTAGACAGAGATGTGATATATAGGTAGACAGATAGCTAACCTCATATCTCTGTCTGTTCAGTCGCTCCAGGCAGTCATACTTCTCAGACTCTAGGTTGTGCTTTGACTCCCACAGCTCCTTTGCCTTCTCTCTGTTAGCAGAGAAGTGAGCAGAAAAGAGTTTGACATACAACTCATATAGATGCTGTTCCTCCGGTCCTCCCCCCGGCCTCTTCATCCCACAAAGAAGAACAACTGCCTAATGTGGTAAATAAACATCAAACATAAACGAGTCTCTCCTGATTGAAATGGAATGGTACTGTGTAGACATTCAATTTAGATAACAATGTACAGACTTATTTCTCTCTCAGGGCTCCCGCACCAAATGAGTGTGGTTGTGTGTGCTTTTGTGTGTGTGTGTGTGTGTGTGTGTGTGTGTGTGTGTGTGTGTGTGTACCTCAGCTTGTCATCACTCAGGTCGTCGATGTTGAGAGCTTTGCGTCTCTCTGCAAGGATCTTCTTTTTCTTCTCTCTTTCTGTCTGCTTCTTTCCTCTCTTCTGCTCAGCCTGCAGGGAGACCCCCACACAGTCAGTAAGACCCCCACAGTCAGTCAGACCCACACAGTCAATCAGACCCCCACACAGTCAGTAAGACCCCCACACAGTCAGTAAGACCCCCACAGTCAGTCAGACCCACACAGTCAATCAGACCCCCACACAGTCAGTAAGACCCACACAGTCAGTAAGACCCACACAGTCAGTAAGACCCCCACAGTCAGTCAGACCCCCACACAGTCAGTAAGACCCCCACACAGTCAGTAAGACCCCCACAGTCAGTAAGACCCCCACACAGTCAGTCAGACCCACACAGAGATTCACTGTGATGTTGACCCTTCATGGTGTGTGTTCATCAGGTCATAATAATCATAACAATCATAATCACAATCATAACAATCATAACACCCATAAGCAGTGTCTGCACATGAGTGTGTGTGTGTGTGTGTGTGTGTGTGTGTGTGTGTGTGTGTATGTGTGTGTGTGTGTGTGTGTGTGTGTGTGTGTGTGTATGTGTGTGTGTGTATGTGTGTGTGTGTGTATGTGTGTGTGTGTGTGTGTGTATGTGTGTGTGTGTGTATGTGTGTGTGTGTGTGTGTGTATGTGTGTGTATGTGTGTGTGTGTGTGTATATGTGTGTGTGTGTGTATGTGTGTGTGTGTGTGTGTGTATGTGTGTGTATGTGTGTGTGTGTGTGTGTATGTGTGTGTGTGTGTGTGTGTGTGTGTGTGTGTGTGTGTGTATGTGTGTGTGTGTGTGTGTGTGTGTGTGTGTGTGTGTGTGTGTGTGTGTGAGTGTGTGTGTGTGTGTGTGTGTGTGTGTACAGTGTGGCCTAGCTGGTGCTCTGACTCCGTACCTTCTGCAGGTGCCCGCTGTATCCAGAGCCCATGTTGGTCAGAGCCGACTTCTTCTTGGCATCGTCCTCCGCCTTCCTCTGGGCCTCAGCTTCCTCCTTCCTCATCCTCTCAGCCTGTCAAACAACCACACAGGGAGGTGATGGCCCTGACGGGGCCGCTGGCTGTGTGCACTGGCTGGAGGCCGTGTTGGATCAGACTGTACCTCTCGCCTGGCCTGCCGCTCCCTGTCTTTCTCAGAGCGAATCCTCTGCTGCTCGGCTCGCTCGGCCCGGCGCTTCTCCTGGAGGCAGAGTAGAGCAGAAAGTAGAGTTTCATCAGGAAACTAGAGCTCCATCTAGAGCTCCATCAGGACAGTAGAGCTCCATCTAGAGCTCCATCTAGAGCTCCATCAGGACAGTAGAGCTCCATCAAGACAGTAGAGCTCCATCTAGAGCTCCATCAGGACAGTAGAGCTCCATGTAGAGCTCCATCAAGACAGTAGAGCTCCATCTAGAGCTCCATCAGGACAGTAGAGCTCCATCTAGAGCTCCATCAAGACAGTAGAGCTCCATCTAGAGCTCCATCAGGACAGTAGAGCTCCATCAAGACAGTAGAGCTCCATCTAGAGCTCCATCTAGAGCTCCATCAGGACAGTAGAGCTCCATCAAGACAGTAGAGCTCCATCTAGAGCTCCATCTAGAGCTCCATCAAGACAGTAGAGCTCCATCAAGCCCAGCCAGGACATGGGGCACCCAGGGGTAGAGCAGGGTTATACAAAGGAAATACCAAAACTAGAGTAGAGAGAACGCGTCTATATGCACAAGAGAACAAGATAAGCAGAATAGTCATCAACAGTGGAGAACAGGAAAAGAACGTTTTGATGATGGAGCAAAACAACAGCATTCCTCAATATACAGCCATTGTTTTGTTTATGATATATTCTGAAACAACAAACAAGTCAAACATGGTAACTCCCTACAAACTGGACATTAAAACATGGTAACTCCACATAAACTGGTCATTAAAACATGGTAACTCCACACAAACTGGTCATTAAAACATGGTAACTCCACACAAACTGGTCATTAAAACATGGTAACTCCACACAAACTGGACATTAAAACATGGTAACTCCACATAAACTGGACATTAAAACATGGTAACTCCACACAAACTGGACATTAAAACATGGTAACTCCACACAAACTGGACATTAAAACATGGTAACTCCACACAAACTGGACATTAAAACATGGTAACTCCACACAAACTGGACATTAAAACATGGTAACTCCACACAAACTGCATATTAAAAACTCACAATTCTGTCTTTCAGAGCGAGGAGTTCCTCCTCCTCCTTCTTCCTACACTCAAAGTGGTCATCAATCAGGGTCTGCAGCTCAACCAGGTCCTTGTTTTGGCGTTTCTTCTGGATGTCCTGGAGCAGGAATACAAAGACAAAGGTTACCCACCTTGGTCCAGGCCCACTAACATTGTGAGGAGGAGTAGTGCATGCATGGACTCTTGGGCTGTCTCGTGGAGATGCACTTCCTTTCCTTTGTCTAAATGACATTTAATTCAATTTTACTTACGTCAAAGTCGACTTTTTCGCCATCAGGAATCTTTGGCGCGCTGGGTCTAATAAAAGTATGACGTGAGACGTTTAGAATGTGAATCCTCAGATCTACTTTGATGTTCTACGTGTCTGGGATGTACATTCCTCATGACAGCTGCTCAACAAAGTCCACTCACTTGAACTTTGGCTTTTCCTCTGTCCAGGATTAACACGTCAAAGAAAGGAGAAAATGAAAGTTTCAATTGTTAGGAACCAAAATGTAAACTGTTCAGAGCAGATGAGAAGTTTGGTTAGTCATGGGGAATACAAAGGCAGTTACATTCAAGAACTGTAAGACACAATTTCACACTACAGGGGCAGAATTACATATTACAACATACGGTCAATTTGACTTCAAAACATTCCAGTGAATAACCTAAACAGCACTTGACTTTGTTGAGTAAGTAAAATACCCTTAAAAACACTTTCAAAATTAAATTAATTTTTAGGTTATGTTATTATTTCATGTTATGTTTATCTTGTAGATTTAAGTCATGTAATGATTTCCTCTCTTAATGTTATTCTTTTTTAGTTAGTATGTAAATAAACTAACATACCTCCAGTATGCTAGTGCAGGTACAAGGCCTACTCTTTGACTTGGATTACTTTGTTTATATTTGTATGCAATTAAGAAAGTTTAGTTTTTTGTTTTTGTTTTTTGTGTTCAGATTAATCTGAATACCTGTTAATATTATCCTATTATCAAATGAAAATGATTTCTTCTTATTATTAAAGGATAACATTGAGATTGTTCAATGTGTTTTCCCATCCTTTTGGGTCTAAGAGACTTATGCAGACAATCATTTCTGAAATCGGTCCAACATGGAGTTAGAATGCTGCAGCCATAATCTGTGACACATGAGAAGTATGACTTTGGAGAAGTCAGGAGTGTCCACTGACTACGATTGTGAGGACTGAACATCATGGAGAGAAATACACATGTCTGTTCTTGTCATTGTGTAACGTGTGTAATGTATAATGTATGTATGTATACTGTATGTACGTATAATGTATGTATGTATAATGTATGTACGTATAATGTATGTACGAATAATGTATGTACAAATAATGTATGTATGTATACTGTATGTACGTATAATGTATGTACGTATAATGTATGTATGTGTACTGTATGTACGCATACTGTATGTACGTATAATGTATGTACGTATAATGTATGTACGTTTAATGTATGTATGTATAATGTATGTATGTATACTGTACGTATAATGTATGTACGTATAATGTATGTACGTATACTGTATGTACGTATAATGTATGTACGTTTAATGTATGTATGTATAATGTATGTATGTATACTGTACGTATAATGTATGTACGTATAATGTATGTACGTATACTGTATGTACGTATAATATATGTACGTATAATGTATGTATGTATAATGTATGTATGTATACTGTATGTACGTATACTGTATGTACGTATAATATATGTACGTATAATGTATGTATGTATAATGTATGTATGTATACTGTATGTACGTATAATGTATGTATGTATAATGTATGTATGTATACTGTATGTACGTTTAATGTATGTATGTATAATGTATGTATGTATACTGTACATATAATGTATGTACGTATAATGTATGTACGTATAATGTATGTACGTATACTGTATGTACGTATAATATATGTACGTATAATGTATGTATGTATAATGTATGTATGTATACTGTATGTACGTATAATGTATGTACGTATAATATATGTACGTATAATGTATGTATGTATAATGTATGTATGTATACTGTATGTACGTATAATGTATGTACGTATACTGTATGTACGTATAATGTATGTACGTTTAATGTATGTATGTATAATGTATGTATGTATACTGTATGTATACTGTATGTACGTATAATGTATGTACGTATACTGTATGTACGTATAATATATGTACGTATAATGTATGTACGTATAATGTATGTATGTATACTGTATGTACGTATAATGTATGTACGTATACTGTATGTACGTATAATATATGTACGTATAATGTATGTATGTATAATGTATGTATGTATACTGTATGTACGTATACTGTATGTACGTATAATATATGTATGTATACTGTATGTACGTATAATGTATGTATGTATAATGTATGTATGTATACTGTATGTACGTATACTGTATGTACGTATAATATATGTATGTATACTGTATGTACGTATAATGTATGTACATATAAAGTCATGTCTAACGTGACACTATCACTCTGAGCCTGTCAGCAGCAGAAGAAGGGACGTACTTTTAGACTTTTCACTAATGTCCCACAGGGACCGGCTGCAGTGTTCCCACACAACACCGGGCCGAGTTCAGAACGTGTCTGCAGGAGCAGACCGTGAGTCAAAGGGTCCAGGTTGAAAATCCCGGTCATCCTTTAACTCTGAACCTTTGTGATTAGCATATTATGCTGGGGTCAACACATCCATCAGCAGGAGGGGCAGGAACACCACGAGAGACAAAGCAAACAGACTCAGCCAGAGGAACAAAGTACCATCTTGATCTCCTTCCTCCCCTGGTGGCGAACCAGACATGCAAATGGAATGGAATGAAACAAGACAACAGAACAGAAGAAGCAGAGAACAGATGAGCAGGGGGTCCCAGTGAGTCCCCAGGATTAAAGAAAACCATCACACTGAATGTATGACCCCCCACCCTGCTGACAGACCCCTGCAACAGTCTAGAAGAGACCCTGACCACAGGGGGGTCATCAAGGGCAACACAGGTGTGGCTCGTCACACCCACTATGGTCTGCTGCCTCCACACACTAGGACACAGGGAGGAGACCTCCACTGGTCTAGTCTGGTACCCACTCGCTGTGAAAGGAGCCATGAGAACTCCCAGCAGTACCTGTGTTGGTACCATGAGAACTCCCAGCAGTACCTGTGTTGGTACCATGATGACCCCTCTGTGAAGCCATCTATCACAGCATTAGAGGACGTGTAAACCACTGGACTTCAGAGGCTATGTTTAAAGGTGGTTTGGGCCAACAGTGCAGCAGATTGATGGGTTGCTGAACATGTAGAAGTATGCACATACCTTCCTCTTCATAGGCCTCTGCATGCAGCAAGCACCCAAAGCAAGAGCAGAAGACATGTGGTTAGTGACGGGCGCTGGACGAAGGCCCAGCACCACAGCAGTAACCTGTCCACTGTCAGACGCATGAAGCACAGGGCCACAGAGAGAGCTGGGCACACTAGTGTGTAGAACAGTGATAGCCATAGAAAGTCTTTGCTTCTTTGAGTGTTTTAGGGTCAGAGAGTGAGACAGCTGTGGTTCAGGATGTGTACGATGAAGTCAGCTTTGCAGTGGCTATGACTGTGGGCAGCTCGGGAAACATGGAAGCATTGATGCACAAACAAATACAATTATAACAGCATGATTTGAATAAATCTCCTGACAGATACAGATGTAAACGCTCTGCAGCAACTAGACAGAGATAAACAAATATCACAAATATCTTCCATCATCACATTCTCCTCCCAATATGGAAACAGATGAGCTGACAAGACAAGGAAATGGTCTCGACATGATTTGAATGTCTTGAACTTTTTCAGGTGACATTCAAATTCAGAGTTAAATAAGGTGTATTGCAAAGAAACCAACACACCTTATCATAAAAAATATAAGGCTTGTCTGAACAAATCCTATATTTTTAGATAATAAAAAGTCAATGTCAATGGTTTTTTTTGAGTGAATTGGAAGGCAATTCATTACAATGTATTGCACTCCCCTTCCCTCATCAACACTATGCAATCAACTTTCTGACATTTTGACGTCAAATATGAAACATATCCTGTTGTTTGATATTCTGGCTGTCTCTCTAAATACCAAATACTGCGTTATGGATGCCACATTTGCCTTGCATTAAACAATGTGATGATTAGGTTATGATAGAGTTTCTACCAGGGCTCCGAACCGGTTCAAGGAACGAAAACGAAAACCGAAAACAAATGGCATTTTACGAGGAACGGAAACGGAAACGAAAACCAAACGGTCTTCAACTGTTCCGGAACAGAAACGTTATTCTGAAATCCCCAAAACCGGTTAATAACGTTTTTTTTTTTTGTTCTCTATATAGCCTATAAAATTTCACAAAAGCATAGCCTATTTCATGAAAAAAAAAAAAACTATTTCCGGTTGCCGCGTTCACTTCGCCGCCCGCTAAGCTCAGCTGTCACAAATTCCCACCACCACCCTGGCGAGAGGCGATTGAAATGTAGAGTTAAATTGGAAGTTGTTGGAGAGACTTGGGTATTTGTCAGCAACATAGACAATACAACATATTCGCTTATGGCGGGGTTAGAAATTATTGAGCGAGCCTCTATATCTGAAGATCTCCATGGAATACGGATAAAACGTACAACCAGATAAGGAGTTTCTAGCCCACTTATCCAGAAATGATTTTGATACGAAATTATATTTATCATAGAATATAGGCTACAGTCAGCAGCAGTCTGCCTGGTATGTGAGATGGATATCGCAAATATTTTTGGATGCTGCCTGTGATTTATGATTTTTGCGCATTTAGACTACCTACTGTGTAAATTAAGGGCAAATACCAATAAGTAGGTCTATTGTAAGATATCAACCACAAAAATAGACTAGGCCCAATAACAATGCCGGGACGTTAAGAACGAACGTAATTTTACGTTCCGAACCGGTTCAGGAACGATATGTTGGTGGCGGAACGCAAGAACGAAAACGTTAAATATACCGGTTCTGTTCGGAGCGGAACGATTGAAAAATAATTTCGTTTTCAAGCCCTGGTTTCTACAGCAAAAAGTATTTTTGAATACCTTTGCCAACTCCTCTCAGGGGAAACGCTCAGCAGGAAAGTATAAGTAGCTTTATGTGAGACTCACTACTGATGATATTTTAGTGTTGTACACAGTATTCCTGATCTCCCCTTTAAACACGTTGTTAAAGGGAAGGCCAAATCAATAATCCTTTCATCCATGTGCACGTTCCCCATGGCCCTTCTGCAGGACTATCTGACATGAAGAAGGTCAACACCAGGAGATAGAGGCTCTAGAGTGACCTTCTTCATGCATGGCCTCATCCAGGCATGAAGAAGGTCAACACCAGGAGATAGAGGCTCTAGAGCGACCGCATGGCCTCATCCAGGCATGAAGAAGGTCAACACCAGGAGATAGAGGCTCTAGGGTGACCCTCCGGCCCGCTGTCTATTTTGGCGATGGAGGGTGGGGGGTTTGGGGGTGAGTGTCTTTCAGCCACAACAGATCAACATACCTTCCTCCTCATGTACCACCTCCTCCTCCTCCTCCTCCACCACCTCTGGCTCTGGCTCCTCCTCTACCTCGGCCTCTGGGGCCACCTCTACCTCTACTACCTCGTCTTGGGCTACAGCATGCAGTCACCAGGGGCACCAGGGGGTCGAGGGAAGGCCGTGAGCACGGAGGAGAGGCCAGAAGGATGCGTTGTTGTCCAGGCCGTTAGAGGACAGACAGACAAAGAGGAGAGACGCTTCAGTGACCACGCAGGGGGTGGATGTGTGTGATGGATGTGGGGGGAGGGGGGGAGCAGTGATGCTGAGAGAGAGAGACAGAGAGAGACAGACAGATAGATGGACAGACAGAGGAGAGAAGCAGGTCATGAAGCGCATGACGGTGGAGGTGGGTCAATGAGATCTCATTGACGTCACATGACTGGACAATGGTGTCATTTCCTTGCCTGGGGAGGCTGGTGTTGTAGAAGCAGAACATGCAGACATTAAACAGATGAAGTGAAATACATGAGATGATTCAATGATCAATAAAACCCTTCAGTTGAATTTTTTTGGGAGGGAATTATAGATGCAAGTTCATTATGTGAGCAAATTAATAAATACCAGAATTAAAAAGTTTACTTAGATAAACATTTATTAAGCACAAAAGCACATACATGATTGTTCTTAAAATAAGATGATATAGATACATATATAGATAATCATAATTATCTATATTCATATGTGATCTTATTACAATGCAGAAGGGGTGGTTTTGTTACATTTTGCACATCATACTTTCATATCATACAGAGACGACAGCAGAATGATAAGCACGAGAAACAACTGAAAAATGGTTGAAATTTCAAATCTTGCAGAAGACTCAAAAACATGCCTTATTAATGTGTTTTATGAAAGATTAGTTAAATAATGAAGCCGTTTGGATGAATAGATTTACCTTCCTCTTCTTTGGTTTTGGGAAACAAATGTGATGTGGAAGAAAGCATAAACATCACATGATGTTGAACTGATTCAAACATGAATGAGATGCTATCATTCTTATTCTTCTTATTGTTATTATTTAGATGACAGGCCGATAGCGGTGGATGCCCCTGTCCATTATTCAGACGTCATCAGTTCAAGTCAAATATCTTCCATGTGAAGTCTGTGTGCCGGCCCAGCGAGACCTATTGTCTACTCCACCACAGGGGGGAGGCATTGTTTAGGGTTCAAACTGAACCACAACTGTTCTAGAGTTCACTGAGTTCATAGAGTTCACGAAGCATGGATTATAAAATGAAATAAAAAGTTATGGCCTTCACAGAGCTGTATGGATCACTGCGGGCAGTCCACACCGTACTGGCTGATGTAGAGATCATGTAAAAATAGAAAGCTTTGGAGTGTGAATTCCATGCTGTACAATAACAGTGGGGACTTCACCCCGGGCATGGTTCACCATTGACCCTTTGGCAGTTGAATACGAATGTAATTTCTGCCATTTGATCTCGTAGCTGGGTATTGTGTCAATTCATTATAACTATAGCTAGAAATTAAAATGGTTTCCTATGAGTTGTTTATTTTTGCACTCACCCTCCATCTGATCCCTGAAATATGAAGAACAATACATTAGGCATTGTATACAGGTACAGCTAAAACCAGCTTCCTGGACCAGGGCTGAATACTCACTGGTCCTCTGTGTCAGACATGGTGCCGCAGTTCTTCACACCTTAATGGAGACAAAGACCATGGTGAGCAGGTTCTAAGCTGACTGTATAGGCATGAATAGATAACAATACAATGTATTACAAATCAGACCCTTTGCCATAAATTGCCAGTAAAATCAAATTAAGCAATACTGCCAGTGTCCAGTTTACCAGCTGAAATAGAACAGTGATGATGGTAGGCTCTTGTGTTGATACATGACATGAATTCAACTGGCTGAGGTCCACCTTTAGTGACGTCAGTGCCTGGTGTAACATTCACACTGAGAGAAATACTGCGTCAAAAGGTTAAATGACAGCATTCCCACATCAGAGCCTATTTTTATGATGTCCCCTTCGGCCTTCTGAGTGACACAAGGAGAATCTCCCTCTATTAGTAATTCATTTTGATACATATATATTTATAAAGTGTCTTTCAATGACTCCTTCACACTTGGCATTACTGCACAGCTGCAAAGGTCTTTGAGGATTAGATGGGGATCATATTTCTGAGAATCAGCTGAGGGCCCGGTCCAAATAGCCTCTGTAATCCCTGTGTGCAGCATCCATTCCTCGTGTGGCTCATCATATGGACAGGATTAGAGGAGCCGCTTCCACTGTTGAGTTTGGAGGTTCTTCACAGCACCGGAAACCCAATCAACGCAGAAGTGTCCTGAGTGACGCATTGTCTGTGCAGAACGGGCTCCGGACTGCATGTGAATTCGGCTCATCAGCCCTCGGCCTGCTGGGTATCTTCAGGCTGGACGAGTCAGACTTCTTTCTTGCGTATTCTATGTGCTTCATGTTCATCACATGAAGCACGCAGAATGCAGTGCTCCTTTTTACTGGATAAAGATGATACGTTGTGAATCCCAGACTGGAAATTGGACCATCAACGTAATAATTTCTATTCTGTTCTATTATTTCTATTCAGACTTTGGAATGTCTTTCTTTGAGAAGGCATAGAAGAAAGTCTGGGTGTCATTTGATGTCTGACATCTTCCATCTTATCACACCAAAGACAAACCTTTAATAAGCAGAGGTGAGGATGGTGTCTACAGAGTGCCAGGAGGTGGCTGTAACGCAGAGAGCATCTGATGCCTTCTCAGCAGCAGAGTCACCAGGGTAGACTACAGAAGGCCGACTCTTTGATTTGCAGCAGCCGTGTTGTGTTGGTAGCTGAGCTCAGAGTGATGGTGAGAGCCATGCAGGTTGTGAGACGCCATCCTCTGGTCTCTTCTGAGAGTCATGGGAGCCAGAGAGTGAGGAAGCTGTTGAGACTTCAATCCAGAATGTGTGATTTGTCTGTTAATGACTCAGTGTTCCGGGGAGAAACCAAGGAGGAGTAATCAATACAAAACTCATTAAAAATAGATATATATTTAGGCCTATTGCAAATTTTCGGTAGGTCTAGATAAAATCAAATCCTTACAATCAGAACTGTTCCAGCAGAGCCACTCATCTTTGACTCAATCATTTCATTTATATGAAGCAATAATACAACACCTGAACTGTCAGCCTGTTACTCTGCTAATGCTAACAGCTGTACAACGTGTTTCAAAGGACTGAACAAATCGCCCAGTAACAGTTGCCTTTCACACATAACCCTTCAGAGTACATTTGAAATGTACAACAATGCTACAACATTGGTTGGCCGCATGCATGTCCTTGCTAGAACCAGAGGGCTTGTATTACAGCGGGAGCATCGTAGCCTCATCAGAAAGTCATGATAAACCACAATGGAGGAAATAGCCTCAGTCATTTAAATTCATCATTGTTTGACAATCACCTCATTTAATGTAATTGTCTAATCAACCTGAAGTTTTATTGTAAGATAACTTTATGAATCATAGACTGGAAATTGGACCATCAATGTAATAATTTCTATTCCAAAAGAAAAAGAAGTATAAAAAAGTATTGATTCTCAGACATCTTAAGACATAATCGCTGGCTGTCTTACCTCAGAGAAGGAGACGGCGCAGGTTTCCCCTGATGCGGCAGCTAGTCTGTAAGGACCTGTAATATATGCCCTCAGAACAAGTCCTAGTGTTATAGAGAGATGCAAACTCACAAGGCCCTTATTGGCTGCTGATGTGTGTGAGGTAGGGGGTACCGTGACGGGCTGATGACATCTTTAGCTGGCCGGCTTTGCATAAGGAGAAGCATGAAATGCTGTGGATAGAAGAAGAGGGCTCAGGTTTTGGAAAGGAGCAGCTGAGAAGCCTCTGTTTCTATATTTACAGGAGACAAGGCAGCCTGGAATGATGGTGGAGGGGTTAATCCAGTGGGGTGTGGAGATGGGGAGGGGACTCGCCACACAACCTGGGGTTACACATCCCATCGGCATCCTGGCCATGCCTCTGTGTTTCATGCCAGGAAGCCGAGCGGGCAGACAGACAGCTCTCTGCCACTCTGCTGGGGAGTCCTTCGCTTAGCCAGTGACATTATCAATCAGTGAGTGTTTAGTGGGGCAGGCAGGGAGATTGTTAGTGCATTGTTCAGCCAGCCAAGAAACTTGTGAAATAAATTAGCCTAGACTTTAAGAAATAGCTTCATTAGTAAGGCCAATTTAATTGTTCATCACTATATTACTTTTTGACACTGCAGTTACTTCATAATAATTATTACTGAATTTGAAATAGTGAAAAAAAGCATTTTAAAAAATAAAATAAAAATTCTGACAGAGAGACACTTATGTAGCGAAATGTGTGATCAGTTTGTGTGCTGCTAGTGGAGCGTGACATCTGAGCTTGAGAAGATCTGACATCTGCATGCTTTGTTCAGCCTCATTAAACAGGGTGGTTGTTTCAGGCAAAAAATGGTCACCCTTCAAGACTCCTGGTGCTATACAGTGAGTGTCCAGTGGGTCCAAACAGCTGGCCAAAGTCATTCCCTTGGAATAACGCCGTGGAGTGTGTGTGGTTGATGGCTGCTTTAAGCAGCCTCACCTGGCCCGAGTCAGGTAGATTAGACTCTGGGGCTTGGTGGGGCCACACACCTGTGGTGCATCAATCAACTCACAGGATCAACCAGCCATCACTGCTGGAGGAGTGGAGCCACCTATGGCATGTTGCAGGGTCAGCTGCCACTGCTACGACAATCTTATGACACAAACCACAGCGCTCTCACACCAACTGACCATCAGCAGCTCACGAAGGGTTGTGGAGTTTCAGACCTGAGGAACGCCAACAGGCAGGGGGAGCTGGACGCTCAGTGGGTTCTGTTGTGTAATATGTAATATGTAATATGTAATATGTAATATGTAATATGACTTGATTCTAGCATTACTAGATCTCAGGATCCTCAACATGTTCCTCCAGCCACTGGGGGTTTGGGAAGTTGACAGGTCCCCAGGATTGAAGAACCTAGATAAGTCTCTTCATCTGAGCATCCAGGAGGCCACACTTCCATGGCCCCATGGGGGGGAGCTTAGGGTAAGGGAAGCCTCCAATTTTGCCTGCAAGGACATGTTGTTCTCTCCCTTCGGGAATGTATATTACCCACAGGTATGTGCTATATGGAAGTTGTCTTGGGGCCTTGATGGTAGATTAAACTTGTTTCAATTAGTTGTTATTTATTCATCACTTATTTCCTTATTTTCTTCAAAATGCAAACACAAAAGAAAAACTCAATATACAATGTCCACAAAATATGCTATACTAATTATATCCTAATTATTTAAGTGTCAAACCTCTCAAGTTAGAACTCTTTACAACTAAGAAACTTCCACTCATCAAGTCAGAAGTCTTAACAAGGCAGCAGCAGCCACAAAATCACATAAAAATCACCATGTCACACTACTTTAGCGGCCTACAGGACACAAGGTGAAGTTATTAAACATAAGGACTTCATGAATCACACTCAGCAGTATACTAACACCATCTAATCATGTGATGTCAACATCACAACAGTGAGAACCCCTTTCAGACCACTTGTGATAAAGGGAACTGGGATCAATATTATCAATATTGAATGAATCACAGTACACCATTTCTACATTTGTTGAAAAAGGTTTTACATAGGGTACCACACATTAATCAAAAGATAAAACATAATATTTAGTAATACACAGCATGATTAATTACAGTAGTTTTATCACCACTATGTACACCTTCCAAACTCATATTCAGTAATGAAAAGATTAGCAAGTCATTGCTCCTATATTTTCAGACATTGGAGAAGAAATAGAAAATAAAATACAACACATCCTACATCACCAAGTTCCTGAACCAATATGATACATTAATAAAAGTAAATAAATAATAAATGAATAAGTAATAAATAAAAGTTAATATAAGTGTGTTGAACTTCCATGGATGGAGCTGGAAGCAGCTAAAAAGACCAGATAAACAGAGCTGGGCAGTGTAGCACATTCAAACAAAGCATCTAAATTACTGTTTATACTCAATGCTAATTGAATTAATGATGCTATCTTAATAATGGGTAAAACATGTTAATAGCAATAGTAACAATCACATAACCACAGCATTCAGGAATTTTTCCTAAAAAATAAAAAGTTGGAATCAGCCTTAGCGAGATCTTCAGTGAGAAAGAGTGAAATGTGATCTTGTGAAGTTAGGCACAAACAGTCACAAACGTTTCACTCCTGCTTTCTAAATACCTGAACTGATAATCAATTACAGTGTTATTAAGTGTTTACAAAGCATTCTCAACACATTGTAACCCATTGATCTACACTGTGTAAATTCAATTCTCATTATTGTATGATTCTCATTGTTTATGATGAAGTGTTGCATGGAGCACACCTCTGTCCTGTCATGCTTTAATAATGCTTCAAAGTTACAGTGATCTCAAGTGCTGCCATCCTTCATTTGTATGCTCAGCTTTTTCTAAACCTGCTTGCATTTTGTGCATGAATGTTTCATGTTATTATCCAGCCTAGTTAAGTATGTTATTATATTGTTATATTATTATGTTCATGTTTTTATCCAGCCTAGTTGAGTATATTATTATATTGTTATATTATTATGTTCATGTTTTTATCCAGCCTGGTAAATTATATTATTATATTGTTATATTATTATGTTCATGTTGTTATCCAGCCTAGTTGAGTATATTATTATATTGTTATATTATTATGTTCATGTTTTTATCCGGCCTGGTTAATTATATTATTATATTGTTATATTATTATGTTCATGTTGTTATCCAGCCTAGTTAATTATATTATTATATTGTTATATTATTATGTTCATGTTGTTATCCAGCCTAGTTAATTATATTATTATATTGTTATATTATTATGTTCATGTTGTTATCCAGCCTAGTTAATTATATTATTATATTGTTATATTATTATGTTCATGTTGTTATCCAGCCTACACTACGGGGTTGAGCGGAGACAAGCGCGAGACCAAGCAACGTATACGGTGGAACAGAGTTTATTTAAGTGCCGGACGAAACCGGTACAGGCGCACACAGCGAGGTGTGTGCGTCTATCAAATAGCCAAAGTCCAATTACAACCATGTACTCAATACAATACAATACAACAACTCACAATGGGGAGACGGACACACGAGGTTATGAAGGGAAACAAACAAGACACAGGTGAGACACATTGGGAATTAGACACAGGTGCCTGCTAATGGCCGCCGGGGATTCTGGGGGTTGTAGTGCCGGGACCGGTGACGCCGATCGAGGTAGAGGGGGAGGAGTTGGCGTGACAGTACCCCCCCCCTGAGGCGCCGCCCACCAGGAGGGCTACCGGGAGCGGAGCAGGGAACGTCAGGCGGCACCCCTCTGGAGGCCGGCGGCGGGGGCGTGGGCCCTCCGGAGGCCGGCGGCGGGGGCGCGGGCCTTCCGGAGGCCTGCGGTGAAGGCAGAACCCCTTGGACTCATGAACTGCCGCTGGGACAAGGGCCTCAGGGGAGGCTGAGGCTGCAGAATCTGGCGATGGAGTCTCTGGAGCGGCTGCAGACTCAGGGGGCGGAGTCTCTGGAGCGGCTGCAGACTCAGGGGGCGGAGTCTCTGGAGCGGCTGCAGACTCAGGGGGCGGAGCCAACGGAGCGGCTGCAGACTCAGGGGGCGGAGCCTCCGGAGCGGCTGCAGACTCAGGGGGCGGAGCCTCCAGAGCGGCTGCAGTCTCCGGGGGCGGCGTCGGACGGACAGCCACCTGCGTGCGTGGAGCGGGCGTCGGCTGGACCTCCCCCGCTGGGGACAGCTGCGGCCCAGCGGCGGAGACAGGAGGCCGCTGCAGCCCAGCGGCGGAGACAGGAGGCCGCTGCGGCCCAGCGCGGACAGGAGGGCGCTGCGGCCCAGCGGGGAAGACAGGCTTGGTGGCCCGTCTGGCTGACCGAGGTCCCCCCAGTGCCAAACGGGTTCCACAGAACGGGTTGGCCTCAGCTGGCCCGTTCTGAGGCTTGGTGGCCCGTCTGGCTGACCGAGGTCCCCCCCGTGCCAAACGGGTGCCCCAGTATGGGTTCCTCTCTGCTGGGGCTGGGACTCCTCCACTCGCGGCGTCGGAGGCGGTGCCACTCGTCGCCGGCAAGCGCCGGAGAAGCTCACAGAGCAGTGCCTCCGTGCTCGTGATCCGCTGCTCCAATACGTCGTCGGTAGCGAGCCGATTGAGCACGGAGGCAAGCGTGGGCTCCTCCGCTGCCTGGTCCACTGTCTCCATAGGTGGTGAGTTGTTCTGTGACACTACGGGGTTGAGCGGAGACAAGCGCGAGACCAAGCAACGTACACGGTGGAACAGAGTTTATTTAAGTGCCGGACGAAACCGGTACAGGCGCACACAGCGAGGTGTGTGCGTCTATCAAATAGCCAAAGTCCAATTACAACCATGTACTCAATACAATACAACAACTCGGCATGGGGAGACGGACACACGAGGTTATGAAGGGAAACAAACAAGACACAGGTGAGACACATTGGGAATTAGACACAGGTGCCTGCTAATGGCCGCCGGGGATTCTGGGGGTTGTAGTGCCGGGACCGGTGACGCCGATCGAGGTAGAGGGGGAGGAGTTGGCGTGACACCTAGTTAATTATATTATTATATTGTTATATTATTATGTCCATGTTTTTATCCAGCCTAGTTAAGTATATTATTATATTGTTATATTATTATGTCCATGTTTTTATCCAGCCTAGTTAAGTATATTATTATATTGTTATATTATTATGTTCATGTTTTTATCCAGCCTAGTTAAGTATATTATTATATTGTTATATTATTATGTCCATGTTTTTATCCAGCCTAGTTAAGTATATTATTATATTGTTATATTATTATGTCCATGTTTTTATCCAGCCTAGTTAAGTATATTATTATATTGTTATATTATTATGTTCATGTTTTTATCCGGCCTAGTTAAGTATATTATTATATTGTTATATTATTATGTCCATGTTTTTATCCAGCCTAGTTAAGTATATTATTATATTGTTATATTATTATGTTCATGTTAGTTAAGTATATTATTATATTGTTATATTATTATGTCCATGTTAGTTAAGTATATTATTATATTGTTATATTATTATGTTCATGTTAGTTAAGTATATTATTATATTGTTATATTATTATGTTCATGTTAGTTAAGTATATTATTATATTGTTATATTATTATGTTCATGTTAGTTAAGTATATTATTATATTGTTATATTATTATATTGTTATATTATTATGTTCATGTTAGTTAATTATATTATTATATTGTTATATTTTTATGTTCATGTTAGTTAATTATATTATTATATTGTTATATTATTATATTGTTATATTATTATGTTCATGTTAGTTAATTATATTATTATATTGTTATATTATTATATTGTTATATTATTATGTTCATGTTAGTTAATTATATTATTAGGCTAAAATATCCTGGAGGTCAGGTTTCTGCTGGGTCTGGGACCGGCAGCAGTGTGCTGGTCTCACAGAGTGCTGGTCTCACAGAGTGCTGGTCTCACAGTGTGCTGGTCTCACAGTGTGCTGGTCTCACAGTGTGCTGGTCTCACAGAGTGCTGGTCTCACAGTGTGCTGGTCTCACAGTGTGCTGGTCTCACAGAGTGCTGGTCTCACAGTGTGCTGGTCTCACAGAGTGCTGGTCTCACAGTGTGCTGGTCTCACAGTGTGCTGGTCTCACAGAGTGCTGGTCTCACAGTGTGCTGGTCTCACAGTGTGCTGGTCTCACTAACCATTCATAGTCAAACTAGAAACCTGTGCTTCACACTCGCTGAAATGTGCTCATTGACCCATCAGACTGCAGAATGTC
>JAXIVH010000037.1:1543526-1581026 GCA_036785325.1 Urophycis tenuis | reverse complement strand
GGAGCAGGTGGCCCCGCTGTACGAGTGCTCGTCTTGTTTATTTGACGATGAGACCCCCTTGACAATGCCGTCGCTGTGCTCATCACCGCCACTGGAGGGGGTCCCGGCACCAACTTCTGTCACCCCCCTTGTGTCAACAAAGTCCAAAGGCTCCTTGGGTTCAGTCTCTTCAGGACTCACAGGACCAGCAACCATACCCCATTCTAGCCCCAAAATATCCACCCACACCCTGACCCTATCGCTGGCCGGGCCAGCGCCCGGTCCAGAGCAGACTGCTTCTCGAGTTCTGGATTTACCGCTTGTCCCCGCACCGCTATCGGGTTCCATCCCTCGGACACCGCCTCCAAGCCAACAGGAAACTAACACACAATCAAAGGCCACGGCTCCGATGCTGCCATCATCTTTGACCGCCAGGCCTGCTTGTAACGCCGTTTTTGCTGACAGCCAAATACCCCCTGAGGTGACCGCCTCAAATATAACACTTGTTGAAACGGTCAAAGAGAAACGACTGACCGCCCAGCAGACAAAGATTTACACGTCCAAGGCAACGTTTTATGAGATCTCTAAGCCGCCGTCATTACAGGACCTCACACTGTGCACTGCAGTAGCCCCAGGAGTGTCATTATCGACTGTAGTCAGAGAGAAAACGACCGCCATAAAGAATGTACTAAAAGTACCCGTGGCCCTGACCCCCTCAGGGAGACCCAAAACACCCTCCTGTACGCCCAACAGGGGATCCACTCCCGTTATTGAAATATCAAAACCTAACCCACTCCTATTCGCTGCTAGTCCGGCGGCTTCCTCCAGCCGGGATTTGCAATCTTTGGCTGTCAGTCGGGAGGTTCGTATAAACAGCAGCTCAACCAAAGTCAAGACTCAAGGTAAGATCCCCACAGCACCAAAAGAGGCAGCACAGACTGGATTACATAGCAATACTTCAAACCAGCAGTCTTCAGAGCCTACCAAAGCTTTCAATGGGAGTGACGTACCAAGCAGCTGTAAGATACATTTAGCAGGGGTTATCGCGAACACACAACCCACAGACAACTTTGCGCCATGTCTTACAACAGATGGCATGACTGTGGTCAGACTTCCTCTTACAACATTTACATCAGATCAAAATGCAGCAGATGGTGCTCAGCCTTTGCCAAGTACTCCAGAATTTATTTCAGGTGTACCGAACACTGCTTCACATCCTAATGCCATAGCTGTTCCCCAAAGCACCAAATTCCCATCACCCAGCTCTAACCCACATGGCCTGCCGGTCTTTGAAGCACGGAAATCTTTGTCATCATTATTGGGATCTCAACTGACATTATCATCAAAGCCAAAATCAAGAACAACATATTATGGCCTTACTCCAGCTGAATATGTTGCCTATGGTGGTATCAGGACTACAAACGCACATCATAGCCCCAACAGGCTACAAGCAAATGAAGCGCAGTCTCTGGAAGAATTACACGCATCACTAGCTGTCACTAGCTGTGAAGGAGCTGCACCGAGGGCCCTTGATGAACATCAACCTATCTTCTCATCTGTGGAATCTTCTCCTGCACTTGTTTTGCATCAAACATCAGCTTCAAGGGAATCGAATCCGGGCACACCGATTACAGACGTTAAACAAGACAGCCAATATGAAGCTCAAAAAAATGGATTACAAACTATTAAAACATCTGCTGAAGACCAAACAAAGCCTAACCTACCGTTTGGCTTGACTCAGAAAACAATCCAACAGTGTACAAGTGAAGTAACAGCACCAACAGCCTCTCGCTCTGAGGCTTCAGTACCCATACCTACAGCAGGTGAGGACACACGAACCCTGGCATCCCTCAGTACAGCTCCTTCATGTCTGAATCACTGTGGTGGTTTGTCCATTTCTTCCTATCTCTCAAATGAAGATAATAAGGAATGTATGAATAGTAAAATTCTAAATGGTGGATTCCCTTATGTAAATCCAAGTTTTGATAAAACACTACAGAATGTAGCGAGCCCACCAGATCATGTAGATAGATCTGGATCACTGCAACATCCGATTGTTCCCTCATATGATTCAGTAAAATCCACCATCATGCCTGCTAAGGACCCATGGCATCTGATAGAATCGATGGCTGGGATTCAGAAATATACTCAGCATGATCCAAAATTTGCAATAAACAAAGCAATAGTCCACCCCTTAGTATCAAATAAAGGAAATAAAGGAAGAGACGTTATGCAGGACATCAGAAAAGTGCCAAATATTGCACCCCATAACACAGTCAAACAAAATGATTTACCATGCATGCCTACCAATGGCGCATATTTCCCTGACAAAGTTGGCAATAATGCTCCACACTCAAATACTCCAGTGTCAGTTGTTCCCATTTTCATTGAATCTCCTGTCAACCAAAACCTAGAAACTCCCCAAACAATCAAGGCAACACTAGTTACTCAAAACCATATAATTCCCTCAATGGAAAACAACATACCGAAGCAAAATAGCACTGGAGCAGTAATACCACATACACTACCTCAGTTACAACATTTCACAGTTGATTCAATGACTGCTTTGGCTGTGCCAGAAACCTCACTCTCCAACCCACACATCACTGAAAGCAAATCAGAAAGAATTTCAGATTCCAAAAGGCATTCGGCAATAAACCCAAATGAAGCTAATATGTATATCCAAGAGGGTACAAGCAAAACAAATAATAAAGTATTACCAAGCATAACGTCACATTTTCAGGGCAAAGAGGTCACTGAGGAAATATTAAACACCAAGTGTTTCATAAAGGATTCCATGGTCACTGATGTTTCTAAGACTAAAAAGATGAGGAACCATGTTCCTCGTCAAGAACAATTACTGCCAATCCAAGTAAAAATAGAGGACCAGTTTCCCAGTAACATTACCATGGAAACCAAGATAATCAGTACGTCAAATGTGGAAGCTAAACTGCAGCAAAGCTTCAACATGGGAACTTTAGATATCTTGGCAAGGAAAATGCTACCAGAAATGAACCAGAAACATGTCATACCTAAAACTATTTCCAAACCTCGTATTGTTGAGCCTGAAAAAACATGTCAGGAACATGTGCAATTGGAAATGTCTAATAGTGCAGTTAAACTATCTCAAATGTCTTCCTATATCCAAAGTATCAGTGGGTCTACTAATCATGTCAACTCATCTGCAGAGCCAGCAAGTGATAAGACGTCTACTGAACAAAATAAATCAAACGTGTTGAATGATAGAAGTAATATACCTGTGATTGAAAATAAATGCCCTAATCAACCTTGTTTGGAAAAAGTATTAGATGCAGCAGGTAAGTCAGCCAAGGCTGCCATTGAGACATCTTGTCTGCGGGGGGCGGCCCCTGTCCCATCTAGCCCCATCTTGAGACGAGTCACATCAAAAAGCCCAGTGTTAACAAAGGCCTCAAATGGTCAAGGGGCTTTTAGGCTGAGTGCTGATACAGAACACCCTGGGGGCTATAATTATAATCCAAAAATAACTGAACCCAGAAAAGCTGTTGTTTACCCGATGCCCCACATGCTACAGGGTCAACAGACACCCACTGTTCTTTTGCAAAACAGAACTTTTACACCTGAGCCCACATTGACCATTCAAACTACTGTGAATGAACTGGCACCATTTTACCATCCCCTTAGCAATGGTCAACCTTCAATGAGCCCTCCTACAGTAAACCTAATAAAGAACAGAAAGAATTCCCCTGCCCCAGGGTTAATCAGAACTACAACACCAAGAATAAATACACGGAGCCCAGCCATTATAGGATCCCAACAAACCATTGATCATTGGAATCCAGCAGCAACTGAGTTAAGGTACTCAGGTATTGAAGGTGAACTGTTTTTAAGGGGAAGTAGTGAAACAAAAGTTAACCCACAGGTTGTAGGTGCACAGCCTCATTCACCACAACACCGTCGCCATGGCAACATTGCCCCAAACCCTCGCCAGTATACCAACGCCATCAGCAATGTTAATGCTCCTCTGAGCATTTCCAAAGACAACAAGGACAGAGCCAAAACTGTGACCTCACCTTTATTAGAACCTATACCTATCTCCCCTCAAACCAGTGTTCCTGCAATTTGTCATGCTTCTGATAGCCTCCATTCCTTGAACCTCACTGCACAATGTGTAGATAGAAGACTAAATGAAAACAAGACAAACAAATCCCCCCCAACTGCTGCAATTACTGGTAACATCCAGGGTTCCTTAAAGTTAACCAAACACAGCAATTATTCCCCAAACGTCAAAAAAGAAACTGCAGTACCAGCAGCCACTTCAGTGCTAGTTAATAAGAGCCCTCCAGTTGAAGTACCTTCCCAGATCGAGGGAAAGCCATTTTCCCAACCTTTAGATATTGTTCACATCTCACCAACCTTACCTTTTCTGCCAAATAATTCAAAAATAAAGGGAAGTGGGAAAGCAAAAATAAATAAATGTGAAAATAAGGCATCCAGAACCTTGGTAGTAACTGATAATAAAGAAAAGAAAAATACATCCGCCAACAAAACTGACCAAACTCCCATACATAGAAGTCAGGTGCAGCCACCCACTGACTCAGGGACAGAAAGATTATCCAAAGCAATCCCAGCAGCAGATACTGTCATAAAACCACCCACAGTGAAAGGTGCTCTGATTGATTCTGCCACTCCTGCCTCTCTGCCTCAGGACTCAGTCTCAGTCAGAGCTCCAGCACCAAACAGAGGAATGTCAGTGCCATCTCAGTCAAAGGCTGGACTCAAAGACAAGAAGGTGCGAGAGAGCAGGGCTGTGACGACACCAAGGGAAGCCCTCCCAGACTCGCCCTCTACGAAGTCCCTGACATCAACTGCATCTTCAACTGCTGAAAACCCACCTGCGGTATCAGAAATTGCCCCCCCTGTTGACAAATCCAAGGCGGTACAAAAACCTAAAGGCCTGAAGGCAAAGCTGAGTGGATGGTCACGCCTCAAAAAACACATGGTCGTTGAAGCTGAGGAACCCCAGTTTCCAGAACCCCTTGTGAAATCTCATGCAGAGGTCAATGCTAGTGAAAAGGAAACAAATCAAGTCAGCAAAGAAGATGTTTCAGCAGGCCAGTCTGGTCTGGAGGTGGTGAAGAACACCGAGGGGCCCAAGGCCCTGAAGATGTGGGATGCTCTTCTCTTCCATATGTTCTCTACCAAAGAGAAGATTATGGAGCAGATCAACCCCAAGAAGGATAACTCGGACTCAAAGAAAAAGGCCAAAGAGAACCAGACTGACGTTCCATCTTTTGTGAATCGGCTTCCCATTCTTCTGTACAGTCCCCGCTTTGACGCCAGGAAGCTCAAAGAGGCAGCAGAGAAGCCCCTCACTAAAATAGCAACAGCATTCGAAAGGGGGCTACTAAACCGCAAAAGCCAGGATGATGAACGCAAGGACTTCAACAGAAAAGCCAGAGGATTTGGTGGCTCAAAGGAAGATGAAAAATGCATAGAGGGCACCGACGTGATGTAAGGAGAATTAGTAATAATATTGAAAAGAAGGAAAGCTTTCTTTTTCTATTACACAGCAAATATTAATACATGGTGTATGAAAATGCATCATACGCCATGTATTGATATCTGTTTAGTAATATTGCAGGCAAAGGGAAATGTCAATGTTATATTTTGAGTCAAACTAAAATCAAGAAATCACCTATTATATGCTAGTATCATGTATAAGTACCATGAGATGTATTTAGTTTGACATCAAAAAATATTCTCCAGAAAAACTATTCTATCTGTATATCTAAAATTAATAACATGAATACTCAACTGTCACTAATCTAAAATTCAGGTGAACTACTGATAAGTCAAAGTTTATAAAATATTAACTGTTTAATTGAAAAAGCAAGCCAATAGGCCAAATTAATTTAATATTTGGATGAAATATATCAGCGAATGATTGATCTTTTAGACATCTTTTACACATTTTTGAATTGACATTTGACATTTATAGAATGAAAGCCAATGTATATGTCTGATAAATGACTGCATGTAGATATTGACATATGATCAAGTTGTTGTTTTGAGAGAAGCCATTTCCTTTAGTTAATATATTTTTTTCTATATATACCCATCCCAATGCTCGCCATAGGTAGAAATTGTTCCCTTTTGCATTGTCACTTGGCTTTTACATTCCTGGTACAACAGGGCAAATTGATGCTGGATGCCAGATGACATTTGATGGCTCGCATTTTGGGGGAGCGCAACTTGTAGAAAGAAAACACAGATTGAATGACACGGCATCGTAGAGTTGAGGGGTGTGTTGTCTCGACATGAAGGAATGGTTTGAGACAAGTCTGAATCCAACCCAATGTAATAACAGTTGGTAGTTCAGTTAAATCTAAAAGAAACCATAAAGGGACTTCAAAGCATGTGGAAAGCATATGGAAGTATGAGAGATAAAGTCAGACAGTAATACATGAATTGAATCGCTTCCAAGGGAGAAACTGTTGCTTGTGGATGTTTGTTTTTTTCCTCAAAGATGGTTTTTGATTAGATTTTTCCTCAAGTACCTGCGGTGATGTAGAATCCTCATGAATAATGAAGGCCTGGATGAATGTACAGCTACTGCATTGGTGCTTCTTAAAAACCCTTTCTATCTTTTGGTTACAGTGTGTTTGTTGAAAAAGCATAAAATCTAATTTAAAAACCTGTGTTTGTTTGTTCCTCATTGTTATTTGAACAAATGCTAGAATATATTACATATATATAGCAGAATTTACTTAGTAAAAAAAGATGTAAATATATACATAATGGGCTTTACAAAGCTGTATTGTATGTAATGTATGTAATGTAACCTTTGATAACATAAGTTGAACATAATATTTATAATATTCATGTTTCATACTTTGCAATCTACTGAACCAAGGAGCTGTGTCCTATAGTGCTTGTTCATCAGAATGCATCATGGGAATCTTTGTTGGTGATACTTCGCCATTTTGTGATGACTCGAGAGAGTAACAGTCATGTAAAATCCAAAATAAACCTAATTACACCTGAACCTAGGCTAATCAAAATGTTGTTTTGCCTTTCAAACACAACGTCACCCCATAATAAGAAATACATTCATGATTAATTACTAAACAATGACGGAAACACCTTTACTACCAAAACATCCGCACGCTCCTCGACTTACAAAATGGAGGAGACATTGGGATGTGACATCGGGATGTGACGTCAGGATGTGACGTCAGGATGTACAAGCCCTATGGAGCCTTCAGAGGTGTCACAGATGTCTCACAGTATGGGTCTGCTCCTCTCATGGACCAGGGTACTAAACCATCCCTGAGAGGAGCATCCTCTCATGGACCAGGGTACTAAACCATCCCTGAGAGGAGCATCCTCTCATGGACCAGGGTACTAAACCATCCCTGAGAGGAGCATCCTCTCATGGACCAGGGTACTAAACCATCCCTGAGAGGAGCATCCTCTCATGGACCAGGGTACTAAACCATCCCTGAGAGGAGCAGAGCCATCATCTGTGTGATGAGCTGTAACAGCTGGACATCATCTGTCTGTACCTCAATGCTTAGCAACATTTGCATATATTAAGTTAAGTGATTGTTCCAAAAGACATTGTTGTGAGCTTCTAAAGGGCTTAAAGAGCCTTTCACCTGGCTGATAGTTGCCATGCTCACTGTAGTCGTCATCTACAGCCACCTTCTCGTACTTTCCATGACCGGCCACCACAAATTTGTACCTTTTACCCGCGGAGTTTCCCTGAAATGCAAAGTCAATGCTTTATCATCTTTGCATTGTATTTAACATCAGCATTTAACAAGTTGATTGCATAGGTCAAAAAAAGTTAGCTTAACAATAGCTAGCTGAGTAACTACTTGTATGCCTTATATGATGTATATATATATGGAATGAAACTTGAGTGAACCTTTTAATATATTGAATTAAACTTGACTGACGCCAGACTTCACGGCAGTGCCTGCGGCCATCTTGTGTAACTTGTCGATGCTGCAGCTAAAACTGCGTGACAATGAGTCAGGCCGCACGCAATCTCGTTGCAGCAATTTTAAACAACGAGGACATGATAAACACACCTGCGAATGCGTGCTAAAATCCTCCCGATACCCCTGCCCGTTCTTTTGACGAAGAAATTCGCTCCCTTTTGAACCGTGGCAGACCAACTACAACGGGCCAGGCAGCTGCTTATCGGGCCAAACTGAGCATGCCTTCAACCTCACAGGAGTGCCCCACAACAGCCCCTATGTACAATCTCCGCCCGTACATAAGAAAGGTGTACGGGCACAAGAATAGTTAGCTTGATATAGTTTTCAGGTGATTTAATGAAGGTAAAACCATAGACTGTATATAAATATGGACAAACCCTCCGTGACGTCACCCATAGACATTCTTAACAGCGGAGATGAAGCCTAAAATTGAGCTTCCGGGCGCCGCCATCTTGGACATTTCAGTCTGTGTTCTAAGCCCGCCTACCTCCGGCCAGACCAATCAAAGCCTCGAATCCGTGAAGGTCATGCCGTGATGACAGATGACAGCTGCCAATCAAGTTGACCACGCCCTTAATTATTCATAAAATAAATCATTCTCTGTGCATTAAAATAATGGATTCTAAAAAAATTCACCCCCCTCACAGTTGTCATGGACTCGAACACTACTGAAAGACACCAAAACCGTTTTTTGAACCAGGCTGTAAACATGTTTATTTTGGCTGTAAAGTTGGACATTTTAACATGGGTGTCTATGGGAGTTGACTCCTTTCTGCAGCCAGCCTCAAGCGGCCAGTCGAGGAACTGCAAGTTTTTGCACTTACGCATGGGCTTCATTTTTCAGCATGGAATGTTGCCGCTTGGGTAAAACACAGTGAATGGCCGTGCGTAATGGCACTGCGCTCTGACGCGGCACTTCTCCGGGAATGGAGAAGCTGCTGCGGCTACACGGATTTCGTGAACTGAAGGAGAAGCTCTTCATATATTGTTTAGATACAGACCAATAGATAGACCAATGCAGGCTAAATAGTTAGTTTAGTATTGAACATATTTGACCACTCACAAACTCTCATCCTGAATGACACTTTAAAATTGTCCTTTGACTGTTTCAAATATATTTTGCACTATTTTTTTGCACTATTCCGTTTTCCATTTATCAATGCACTACCTCACTTTTTCATACTTTTCTGTGTTTCTGTGTTTTTGTCTGTACGGTGTCCGTTTGTCTGTCCATTGTTTATTTTGCACCAGGTCTGAGAGGACTGCAATTTCATCTGTGCTATATGCCTGCCATGTAGCACATTTGACAATAAAGATACTTGAATTGAATTGAATTGAATGATCGGCAACACATTGTCAGCTTTGGGCACATTACTCACACAGCGGACTGCGGACGGACAGTCAAATGCATAATGCGATTATGCCTTACGGAGATAATTACTATGGAATTAAAAAAAAAATGTTTTACTGCTGTATTAATCACTGTAACATGTAAGATTCATTGAATATATTCAAAGTTTCGGCAAATCTCATGCATTTGACTGTCCGTCCGCAGTCCGCTGTGTGAGTAATGTGCCCAAAGCTGACAATGTGTTGCCGATCATCAAATACGTTTAATACTAAACTAAATATTCAGCCTGCATTGGTCTATGAATGTGGGTGATTCGTATTGTATCTAAACAATATATGAAGAGCTTCTCCTTCAGTTCACGATATCCGTGTAGCCGCAGCAGCTTCTCCAGTCCCGGAGAAGTGCCGCATCAGAGCACAGTGCCATTACGCACGGCCGTTCACTTTACCTTCATTAAATCACCTGAAAACTATATCAAGCTAACCATTCTTGTGTACGGGCGGAGATTGTACATAGGGGCTGTTGTGGGGCACTCCTGTGAGGTTGAAGGCATGAAGTTTGGCCCGATAAGCAGCTGCCTGGCCCGTTGTAGTTGGTCTGCCACGGTTCAAAAGGGAGCGAATTTCTTCGTCAGTATCGGGAGGATTTGAGCGCGCATTCGCCAGTGTGTTTATCATGTCCTCATTTTTTAAAATTGCTGCAACGAGATTGCCTGCGGCCTGACTCATTGTCACTCAGTCAGTTTTAGCTGCAGCATCCACAAGTTACACAAGATGGCCGCAGGCACTGCCGTGAAGTCTGACGTCAGTCAAGTTTCATTCAATATATTCAAAGGTTCACTCCATATATTCAAAGTTTCATTTAATATATTCAAAGGTTCACTCCATATATTCAAGTTTCATTCAATATATTCAAGGTTCACTCCATATATTCAAAGTTTCATTCCACATATTCAAGGTTCATTCCATATATTCAGAGTTTCTTTCCATATATTCAAGGTTCACTCCATATATTCAAAGTTTCATTCAATATATAAAGTTTCATTATATATATATATATATATATATATATATATATATATATATATATATATATATATATATATTATGTATGGCATGCCGTTCAGGAAATTAATCTTTGAATATATTGAATGAAACTTTGAATATATTGAATGAAACTTTGAATATATGGAGTGAACCTTGAATATATGGAGTGAAACTTGAATATATGGAGTGAACCTTTGAATTTATTGAATGAAACTTTGAATATATGGAGTGAACCTTGAATATATTGAATGAAGCTTGAATATATGGAGTGAACCTTGAATATATGGAATGAAACTTGAATATATGGAGTGAACCTTTGAATATATTGAATGAAACTTTGAATATATGGAATGAAACTTGAATATATGGAGTGAACCTTTGAATTTATTGAATGAAACTTTGAATATATGGAGTGAACCTTGAATATATTGAATGAAGCTTGAATATATGGAGTGAACCTTGAATATATTGAATGAAGCTTGAATATATGGAGTGAACCTTTGAATATATTGAATGAAACTCTGAATATATGGAGTGAACCTTTGAATATATTGAATGAAACTTTGAATATATTGAATGAACCTTTGAATATATGGAGTGAACCTTTGAATATATTGAATGAAACTTTGAATATATTGAATGAACCTTCCTGAATATATTGAATGAAACTTGACTGATGCTAGGCTTCACGGCATTGCCTGCGGCCATCTTGAGTAACTTGTGGACGCTGCAGCTAAAACTGAGTGACAATGAGTCAGGCCGCTCGCAATCTCGTTGCAGCAATTTTAATCAACGAGGACATGATAAACACACTGGCGAATGCGTGCTAAAATCCTCCCGACACCCCTGCCCAATACCCTGCCCGTTCTTCTGACGAAGAAATTCGCTTCGCGAATTCACTTCGCTCTGACGCGGCTCTGGGACTGGAGAAGCTGCTGCGGCTACACGGATTTGGTGAACTGAAGGAGAAGCTCTTCATATATTGTTTGGATACAATACGAATCACATTCATAGACCAATGCAGGCTGAATATTTAGTTTAGTAGGCTATTACACGTATTTGATGATCGGCAACACAATGTCAGCTTTGGGCACGTTACTCACACAGCGGACTGCGGACGGAAAGACAAATCCATAATGAGATTTGCCGAAACGTTGAATATACTGAATGAAACGTTGAATATATTTTATGAATCTCACATGTTACAGTGATTAATACAGCAGCAATATTTTTTTTAAAATTCCATAGTAATTATCTCCGTAAGGCATAATCTCATTATGCATTTGACTGTCCGTCCGCAGTCCGCTGTGTGAGTAACGTGCCCAAAGCTGACAATGTGTTGCCGATCATCAAATACGTTTAATACTCAAATAAATATTCAGCCTGCATTGGTCTATGAATGTGGGTGATTCGTATTGTATCTGAACAACATATGAAGAAGAGCTTCTCCTTCAGTTCACGAAATCCGTGTAGCCGCAGCAGCTTCTCCAGTCCCGGAGAAGTGCCGCGTCACAGCGCAGAGCCAATACGCACTGCCATTCACTGTGTTTTACCTCAATTAAATCACCTGAAAACTATATCAAGCTAACCATTCTTGTGTACGGGCGGAGATTGTACATATGGGCTGTTGTGGGGCACTCCTTTGAGGTTGAATGCATGCTCAGTTTGGCCCAATACACAGCTGCCTGGCCCATTGTAGTTGGTCTGCCACGGTTAAAAAGGGAGCGAATTTCTTCGTCAGAAGAACGGGCAATTGGGCAGGGGTATCGGGAGGATTTACGCATTCGCCAGTGTGTTTATCATGTCCTCATTGCTGAGAATTGCTGCAACGAAATTGCGAGCGGTCACGCAGTTTTAGCTGCAGCATCCACAAGTTACACAAGATGGCTGCAGGCACTGCCGTGAAGTCTGACGTCAGTCAAGTTTCATTCAATATATTCAAAAGTTCATTCAATATATTCAAAGTTTCATTCAATATATTCAAAGGTTCACTCCATATATTCAAGCTTCATTCAATATATTCAAGGTTCACTCCATATATTCAAGCTTCATTCAATATATTCAAGGTTCACTCCATATATTCAAAGTTTCATTCAATATATTCAAAGGTTCACTCCATATATTCAAGCTTCATTCAATATATTCAAGGTTCACTCCATATATTCAAAGTTTCATTCAATATATTCAAAGGTTCACTCCATATATTCAAGTTTCATTCCATATATTCAAGGTTCACTCCATATATTCAAGTTTCATTCCATATATTCAAGGTTCACTCCATATATTCAAAGTTTCATTCAATATATTCAAAGGTTCACTCCATATATTCAAGTTTCATTCCATATATTCAAGGTTCACTCCATATATTCAAAGTTTCATTCAATATATTCAAAGGTTCACTCCATATATTCAAGTTTCATTCCATATATTCAAGGTTCACTCCATATATTCAAAGTTTCATTCAATATATTCAAAGTTTCATTCAATATATTCAAGGTTCACTCCATATATTCAAAGTTTCATTCAATATATTCAAAGATTAATTTCCTGAACAATATATGGAGTGAACCTTTGAATATATTGAATGAAACTTTGAATATATGGAGTGAACCTTTGAATATATTGAATGAAACTTTGAATATATTGAATGAACCTTTGAATATATTGAATGAAACTTGACTGACGTCAGACTTCACGGCAGTGCCTGCAGCCATCTTGTGTAACTTGTGGATGCTGCAGCTAAAACTGCGTGACCGCTCGCAATTTCGTTGCAGCAATTTTCAGCAATGAGGACATGATAAACACACTGGCGAATGCGTAAATCCTCCCGATACCCCTGCCCAATTGCCCGTTCTTCTGACGAAGAAATTCGCTCCCTTTTTAACCGTGGCAGACCAACTACAATGGGCCAGGCAGCTGTGTATTGGGCCAAACTGAGCATGCATTCAACCTCACAGGAGTGCCCCACAACAGCCCATATGTACAATCTCCGCCCGTACACAAGAATGGTTAGCTTGATATAGTTTTCAGGTGATTTAATTAAGGTAAAACACAGTGAATGGCAGTGCGTATTGGCTCTGCGCTGTGACGCAGCACTTCTCCGGGACTGGAGAAGCTGCTGCGGCTACACGGATTTTGTGAACTGAAGGAGAAGCTCTTCTTCATATGTTGTTCAGATACAATACGAATCACCCACATTCATAGACCAATGCAGGCTGAATATTTATTTGAGTATTAAACGTATTTGATGATCGGCAACACATTGTCAGCTTTGGGCACGTTACTCACACAGCGGACTGCGGACGGACAGTCAAATGCATAATGAGATTATGCCTTACGGAGATAATTACTATGGAATTTAAAAAAAAATATTGCTGCTGTATTAATCACTGTAACATGTAAGATTCATAAAATATATTCAACGTTTCATTCAGTATATTCAACGTTTCGGCAAATCTCATTATGCATTTGTCTTTCCGTCCGCAGTCCGCTGTGTGAGTAACGTGCCCAAAGCTGACATTGTGTTGCCGATCATCAAATACGTGTAATAGCCTACTAAACTAAATATTCAGCCTGCATTGGTCTATGAATGTGATTCGTATTGTATCCAAACAATACATGAAGAGCTTCTCCTTCAGTTCACCAAATCCGTGTAGCCGCAGCAGCTTCTCCAGTCCCAGAGAAGTGCCGCGTCAGAGCGAAGTGAATTCGCGAAGCGAATTTCTTCGTCAGAAGAACGGGCAGGGTATTGGGCAGGGGTGTCGGGAGGATTTTAGCACGCATTCGCCAGTGTGTTTATCATGTCCTCGTTGTTTAAAATTGCTGCAACGAGATTGCGAGCGGCCTGACTCATTGTCACTCAGTTTTAGCTGCAGCGTCCACAACTTACACAAGATGACCGCAGGCAATGCCGTGAAGCCTAGCATCAGTCAAGTTTCATTCAATATATTCAAAGGTTCACTCCATATATTCAAAGGTTCATTCAATATATTCAAAGTTTCATTCAATATATTCAAAGGTTCACTCCATATATTCAGAGTTTCATTCAATATATTCAAAGGTTCACTCCATATATTCAAGCTTCATTCAATATATTCAAGGTTCACTCCATATATTCAAGCTTCATTCAATATATTCAAGGTTCACTCCATATATTCACAGTTTCATTCAATATATTCAAAGGTTCACTCCATATATTCAAGTTTCATTCCATATATTCAAGGTTCACTCCATATATTCAAAGTTTCATTCAATATATTCAAAGGTTCACTCCATATATTCAAGTTTCATTCCATATATTCAAGGTTCACTCCATATATTCAAAGTTTCATTCAATATATTCAAGGTTCACTCCATATATTCAAAGTTTCATTCAATATATTCAAAGATTAATTTCCTGAACGGCATGCCATAATATATATATATATATATATATATATATATATATATATATATATATATATATATATATAGAGAGAGAGAGAGAGAGAGAGAGAGAGAGAGAGAGAGAGAGAGAGAGAGAGAGAGAGAGCGAGAGAGAGTCATAATAAGTGTTTGTCTTGAGGAGCATACCCTGCCTCCTCTCTCAGGAGATGCTGAATCACCGAGGTTCTCCCACAAGTTCTTCTTGCATAAAACATCACCTGGTTTGATCTCCTGCAACGGAGAGATGAAGTCATGCTTGTAGCATCCTGGGGAGTGTTTGTCCATATGAGCCCCATGACGTCTAACCCTAACCCTGTGTAACCCCATGACGTCTAACCCTAACCCTGTGTAACCCCATGACGTCTAACCCTAACCCTGTGTAACCCCATGACGTCTAACCCTAACCCTGTGTAACCCCATGACGTCTAACCCTAACCCTGTGTAACCCCATGACGTCTAACCCTAACCCTGTGTAACCCCATGACGTCTAACCCTAACCCTGTGTAACCCCATGACGTCTAACCCTAACCCTGTGTAACCCCATGACGTCTAACCCTAACCCTGTGTAACCCCATGACGTCTAACCCTAACCCTGTGTAACCCCATGACGTCTAACCCTAACCCTGTGTAACCCCATGACGTCTAACCCTAACCCTGTGTAACCCCATGATGTCTAACCCTAACCCTGTGTAACCCCATGATGTCTAACCCTAACCCTGTGTAACCCCATGACGTCTAACCCTAACCCTATGTAACCCCATGACGTCTAACCCTAACCCTGTGTAACCCAATGACATCTGGCCTAACCCTGTGTAACCCCATGATGTCTAACCCTAACCCTGTGTAACCCCATGACGTCTAACCCTAACCCTGTGTAACCCCATGACATCTAACCCTAACCCTGTGTAACCCCATGACGTCTAACCCTAACCCTGTGTAACCCCATGACGTCTAACCCTAACCCTGTGTATCCCCATGACGTCTAACCCTAACCCTGTGTAACCCCATGACGTCTAACCCTAACCCTGTGTAACCCCATGACGTCTAACCCTAACCCTGTGTAACCCCATGACGTCTAACCCTAACCCTGTGTAACCCCATGATGTCTAACCCTAACCCTGTGTAACCCCATGACGTCTAACCCTCACCCTGTGTAACCCCATGACGTCTAACCCTAACCCTGTGTAACCCCATGACGTCTAACCCTAACCCTGTGTAACCCCATGACGTCTAACCCTAACCCTGTGTAACCCCATGATGTCTAACCCTAACCCTGTGTAACCCCATGATGTCTAACCCTAACCCTGTGTAACCCCATGACATCTGGCCTAACCCTGTGTAACCCCATGACGTCTAACCCTAACCCTGTGTAACCCCATGATGTCTAACCCTAACCCTGTCTAACCCCATGACGTCTAACCCTAACCCTGTGTAACCCCATGATGTCTAACCCTAACCCTGTGTAACCCAATGACGTCTAACCCTAACCCTGTGTAACCCCATGATGTCTAACCCTAACCCTTTGTAATCAAAATGTAAAGAGCTTCTTACTGCTGGTTTGGTAGGGGAACTGCTTCTGGTGTCATCTGGGCTTCCCTTCACCCATTGGTTGATCAGGTCAGCCACGCCCACTTTAAGTCCTTCTGCATCCTGAGAGAAGTACAATTTATTTGTAATTGTGTGTATATCTTTTATGTGTTTGGATAGTTTGATATATAGTATAGACATATAGTTTTGATAATATAGGATAATATAATAGGATATAGTTTTGATAATATACATTTTGGATTACATATCAATTTAATCAGCAGAAAAGAGCCAAACACTGAGCAGTGCCACCATGTGTTAGTTAGAGGTGCTGGTGAGTATTCACTGCGGTGCTGGTGAGTATTCACTGGTAAGTATTCACTGGTGAGAGGTGCTGGTGAGTATTCACTGGTGAGAGGTGCTGGTGAGTATTCACTGATGAGAGGTGCAGGTGAGTATTCACTGGTAAGTATTCACTGGTGAGAGGTGCAGGTGAGTATTCACTGGTGAGCGGTGCAGGTGAGTATTCACTGGTAAGTATTCACTGGTGAGAGGTGCAGGTGAGTATTCACTGGTGAGAGGTGCAGGTGAGTATTCACTGGTGAGAGTTGCAGGTGAGTATTCACTGGTGAGAGGTGCAGGTGAGTATTCACTGGTGAGCGGTGCTGGTGAGTATTCACTGGTGAGAGGTGCAGGTGAGTATTCACTGGTGAGAGGTGCTGGTGAGTATTCACTGGTGAGAGGTGCAGGTGAGTATTCACTGGTGAGAGGTGCTGGTGAGTATTCACTGGTGAGAGGTGCTGGTGAGTATTCACTGGTGAGAGGTGCAGGTGAGTATTCACTGGTGAGAGGTGCTGGTGAGTATTCACTGGTGCCTCTATAGGCGGTTCTCGCTAACCTTGGACAGTGTGACCTTCACAGAGTTCTGGCTCCACACGTCACCAGCCTCAAACAGGCTCTTCTTGAACGAGACCGGCTCACTGGGATTAAGAAGGTCTGTGGCCTTGGCTGATCTAGCATCGCTCTGCAAAAACAACAAATGTTAAACAGCTGCTGAGCTGTGATTGGGTGGAACGGCCTCCACAGCACGGCAGCTCGACCAATGGCTGGCTGCAGCCACGACTCCAACTGCCCTCGGGAGTGAGGGGGCTTGAACTGTGAAGGCACGTCATCAGTCTACAGCAGGAAGGACAGTGGAGCATGTCATGTATGTACCATGTGATAGTCCTATGGGTCCAGTTACCGACAGAATAAAAGGATGCTTATTCGTGTTAATATGTGACACTAAGAGGAAGAGGAAGGACACTAGTATTTAAATGTACCTTGAGCCCCTGGCTGAAGTTAATGTCATTCCTGGAAGTAGCTGTAGGGGGCAGTGTTCTTCTGATGCTGTTTGTGAGAAAGAAAAATGTGAATGTTTTCTTTCCTTCTCCAGTCGAGCCTCTCCTGTGAACTTGTTGTATGTAGAATGTTGTATGTATGTTGTATGTTGTACGTTGAATGTAGACTCACCTTTTATTCAAAGAGCAAGTTAAGGGCTCTGTTTTCTGGGCCATCAACGATGGGCCGTCGGATCCAATAAAATTGAGGTCAAAGATAAAAAATATATATCAATGTGGAACTAACGTAAAGGAGGCAATATATTGTCTACATATAGTATAAGCAAACAAAGTATTACAGTGGATTCAAAAACAAATGTAACCAATAACTCTTGAAAAAAAGAGCAGGATTCAAAATGCTTCAAGCAGGCTTTAAGATAATTATCAAACAATGCTACTAGCAATATTTCAAATCACAAGGCAGGCAGCCAAGCTAACAGTATTAAAATGCAGATTAACTGTTGATTTGACCACAATAGGCTGAACACTGCACTTTAATTTCATTCCAAGCTCAGCTGCTCGGAGCGATTTGAATGTTTTATTTCAATGATTCTAAGTAACATCCGGGAACTCTGAGGATGAAAATGACTGAAGGTGCGAGTCGAGTGGCCAACGCTTTGATGATACCAGAAATAAGAGCTGTGCAAAAGTAGACTTCCAGTCAGCATGACAGCATTCTGCAAGGCAGTGACTGAAGACATGCAGATACACACTCTGTGGCACTACACACACTGCTCAATCAGAAGGCCTTCCTGATATTAATGATGATGATGATGATGATGATGATGATGATGATGATGATGATGATGATGATAATAATAATAATAATAATAATAATAATAATAATAGTAGACTGTGTGTGTGTGTGGGGGGGTATGTCACATTGTCCATTACCTTACGTCCTATATATATATATATATATATATATATATATATATATATATATATATATATATATATATATATACTGTGTATATATATATATATATATATATATATATATGTTGTGGTATATTTAACCATTACACCACATGTAAGTACATGCAGTCCACCACAGCAATGTCTAGCATATGGCGACTGAGATGTCAGGCTCCCTGCGTGCTAGCAAGTCATTGTGGATGAGAGCTTCTGTGAAATGGCTCAAGACTCATCTGGTGGTGCCTGTGAGATCTTATGTTGGCTTCTGCGTTGCATTTGTCTCATCCTCCAAGGGTTGGAGCATATTGGAGCAGTGGCCAGGGTTTAGAAACTAGTCAAGTCCAGACATATACAGTGTATGTATATATACTGTATATATAAAACCCTTAATCTATGGATAAGTAATTTCTCATACCAAAACAACCCTTACATAGTCCAAACACAGCCAGCTGGTGAGACCCTACACATGAACAGTGTCTGAGCAGCCGGCGTCCTGAAGCTCTTGAGACTGGCTTCACGCTGAGCCCATGTCATGGGGTTTTTAAATGTTGTGTTAAAGTACAATATTGCACATTTTGATGGGGCTGTTTTCCTTTCAAATGATACTTTTATAAGTGAATATATGGAATGTACTTTAAATATTTATTCTATATGACATTCTATAAAAGCTTGAATAACCTGAATACTTAGCGGCTTCTTATTTGACCGATTTTAATAATATTATTATTATATTTCAATAGTGCTTAAGATGAGTGCTTGAATAGAAATACATTTGAGGACAGGCACTTCTAAAGACCTCGAAGCTGTGTTATGCTTTGTGTTAATACAGGGCTTTTCCTCCTAGCTGGTGGACATGTTCTCTATTCTATCATACATGCAGACGTTAAACATATCAAGTATTGATATATAGCACAATACCCTACGATAATATGGCCTTACTGGGATGTCATGAGGCCAGAAAGTGCTTTCCCTCGCCAAACTTGATTTGTGTCGTGCTTATTGTTTTGCAGTTTGATTTGTCTGTCACTGTAGCCAGATGTGTGAGGTCACACGGTGACCAGTAAAGGTTAGTCGCTGGCCCGTTGCAGACAGCGCAGTGCCACAGAGAAGACTACCAAACCATCGCAGAGCAGACAGCCAACACATCGTCGACTCATGCATGAGACTTACGGGATGAAACCGAATGAGAAGTTTCTATGGGAGGGGTTGAGGAGCAAGAGAAAAAAAACACTTTTGATTGACAGGATGCAAAACACGATGACATGGCAGGTGGAACAACGAAACATTTAGGAATAATAGCAAACACAGGGAAGGTCATGGGATACCTTAAAGGTTGGGCCCATGGGCCCATAGGGGTTTGTCTCCAACATGTATCCATGGTTGCTGTGTGTGTTCTGCGTCTCCTGATGACCACCCTCAATGCTGCGCTCTCCTTCCTGTGAGGTCATGTGACTCCCCACCTACCAATGGGGCAAACATAAGTAATACCTTTTTGGGTCGGGCTTGAGCCCACCCAAAACTTGTCCAACAATTCCAAGCGTTACACGGACGCCTGCCAATCAGGTTGGTCCTCACCTCCTGATGGGGTCCCCCGGGCTCAGCCTCCACGTCCTGCAGCCCCCCCCTCTGGCCCAGGCTGTCATGGCAGTCTGCCATGTCCTGCGCCGGCTGCTTTCTGCGTTTCAGCGGCCCCACTGCCCGCCCCCCGCGGTCGGCCTGGTCCAGACAGGCCTGGTCCAGACCCTGACAGGCCTGGTCCAGACAGGCCTGGTCCAGACCCTGACAGGCCTGGTCCAGACAGGCCTGGTCCTCCTGGCCATCCTCCAGGGCCCCGCCCCTCTGGCTGGGCCAGCTGGGGACATGGGGGTGGGGGACACAGGGTATCAACTCATACAGCAGGCTGTGGACCAGAACCTCTGAGAACCTCTGGGTGAACGTTACTGCTTACTGGAGCCGGCTATAAGGCCTGTGGGATGCTCGCTGGATTTAAGGAAAAGTCATTATAAAAAGTATTATTCTTATTACTCTTATCTAGTGTAATATAATACTGAGCCAACGAATGAATGATAGTAGTCAAAGCCGGCACAGACAAGGATAATGAAAAACATATCTCTAACTTGAGTGGACTACCATGGCGTCACTGACTCAGGAGAGCTGAGGTCTCTGGTCTGGACGTCCCCCACCCGGGGCTCCAGGCTCTTCTGAGGGACATTCAGGACTGAGGAGCTGCAGGAGATCACAATGTCCTTCGTCCGTTCACAGATCTGGGCAAACAAACGAGAGATGATGCTGCAGTATGGTCATGGGATGTCTAGCCCATCTTTCACTTGGTTATTCAGTAAGTAAGTAAGTAAGTAAGTAAGTAAGTAAGTGAGTGAGTGAGTGAGTGGGTGAGTGAGTGAGTGAGTGAGTGAGTGAGTGAGTGAGTGAGTGAGTGAGTGAGTGAGTGAGTGAGTGAGTGAGTGAGTAAGTAAGTAAGTAAGTAAGTAAGTAAGTAATATCAAAACAAATTACCAAGTACTTTGTAAAATGTAAATGTAAATGTAAGTGTAAATGTAAATGCTAAATGTAAGTGTAAATGATAAATGTAAATGTAAGTGTAAATGTAAATGCTAAATGTAAGTGTAAATGTAAATGCTAAATGTAAGTGTAAATACTAAATGTAAGTGTAAATACTAAATGTAAGTGTAAATGCTAAATGTAAGTGTAAATGCTAAATGTAAGTGTAAATGATAAATGTAAATGTAAGTGTAAATGTAAATGCTAAATGTAAGTGTAAATACTAAATGTAAGTGTAAATGCTAAATGTAAGTGTAAATGCTAAATGTAAGTGTAAATCATTTAAATGAACCTTTTCCTCAGAGTATCTTGAAGTTCTCGGAGTGGCGATGCCCCCTCTGAACGTTGGCCCCGCCTCCGTTTCATCTGGCACCTCCTGCTGTTTGAGCTTCTGCTTGTGAGAAGAGCGGCCCTCCTCACAGCTCCTGCTGTGCTCCTCCTCACACCTCCTGCTGTGCTCCTGCCTCAGGAGGCTTTCCTTGCGGTTCTCCAGCCTTTGGGTCCAGTCACTGAAGCCCTCGTCCTCCTCCAGAACCAGGCGGCTCGAGGAGGGCTTCACGTCCTCCTCGTACCTGGAGACCCAGCAGGGAGCATGGAGACACACCACTCTTCACAAAGGGTCTTTCTAGACAAGGGGAATCATTGTGAATAAGAAACTGGATAGGTTTGATCAGGGGTTCAGTGTCCCTTTGGCCAGATGAAATTGAATACAACAAACATACAAAGCAAACCCATCAGAAGCTGAAGCCTGTGAGTGTTATTCCCAGGACTAATATGTGCGCCCATGTACAGTACACTCATTAAAAGCATGGATCTCTGGAAGGATAGATATTGAAATGCCGGCCTTAATGTTTGAACAATGTGTCTAACCAATCCTGAGCCGTGGAATGGGGACATGGCACTGCGTGTTAAACAGCTGTCGGGATGGGTGGCTCTATTTAAGATGCACAATGTGCCAAGATCAGAGATAGTGGGGGACTGCCAGCATCCTTCCTTGACAACAGGTGGGTCTGGTGCCCTGGGGATTAAAGCTCCATGGAAACATAAACAGTGACCATGGCAACACATCACACCAGCCTTCAAACAAGATGGTAGCAAAGCTGCATTCTGCATCCTGACTGGCCTTGACTGACAGGACATCTCAGTAACACAAACACACACACACACACACACGCACACACATACTATCAACTATTTATGACATGGCATCATATGCAAACTTCCAATTAGATTTCAAGATAGATTCTGTTTAGTAACAATAAAGCTATAGTAATATTGAGTAAGGGATAATGTCATTATCGCTAAATAAACCCTGACAGAGTAATGCACAAACCAACAGGAAGTGGGGGAGGGGAATATGGAAAGAGATCGCTGATAAGAGCTGGAGTGGTCCAGACACTGTGTGGTTCCAGTGGTCCAGACATTGGTGAGGGTGGTTCCAGTGGTCCAGACTCTGTGTGGTTCCAGTGGTCCAGACCCTGTGTGGTTAGGGTGGTTCCAGTGGTCCAGACACCATGTGGTAAGGGTGGTTCCAGTGGTCCAGACACTGTGTGGTTCCAGTGGTCCAGACCCTGTGTGGTGAGGGTGGTTCCAGTGGTCCAGACACTATGTGGTGAGGGTGGTTCCAGTGGTCCAGACACTGTGTGGTGAGGGAGGTTCCAGTGGTCCAGACATTGGTAAGGGTGGTTCCAGTGGTCCAGACACTGTGTGGTGAGGGTGGTTCCAGTGGTCCAGGCACTGTGTGGTGAGGGTGGTTCCAGTGGTCCAGACACTGTGTGGTAAGGGTGGTTCCAGTGGTCCAGACACTATGTGGTAAGGGTGGTTCCAGTGGTCCAGACCCTGTGTGGTGAGGGTGGTTCCAGTGGTCCAGACACCATGTGGTAAGGGTGGTTCCAGTGGTCCAGACACTGTGTGGTGAGGGTGGTTCCAGTGGTCCAGACACTGTGTGGTGAGGGAGGTTCCAGTGGTCCAGACATTGGTAAGGGTGGTTCCAGTGGTCCAGACACTGTGTGGTGAGGGTGGTTCCAGTGGTCCAGGCACTGTGTGGTGAGGGTGGTTCCAGTGGTCCAGACACTGTGTGGTAAGGGTGGTTCCAGTGGTCCAGACACTATGTGGTAAGGGTGGTTCCAGTGGTCCAGACACTGTGTGGTGAGGGTGGTTCCAGTGGTCCAGACCCTGTGTGGTGAGGGTGGTTCCAGTGGTCCAGACACCATGTGGTAAGGGTGGTTCCAGTGGTCCAGACACTGTGTGGTGAGGGTGGTTCCAGTGGTCCAGACCCTGTGTGGTGAGGGTGGTTCCAGTGGTCCAGACACTGTGTGGTTCCAGTGGTCCAGACCCTGTGTGGTGAGGGTGGTTCCAGTGGTCCAGACACTGGTGAGAGTGGTTCCAGTGGTCCAGACACTATGTGGTGAGGATGGTTCCAGTGGTCCAGACACTGTGTGGTGAGGGAGGTTCCAGTGCTCCAGACATTGGTGAGGGTGGTTCCAGTGGTCCAGACACTTTGTGGTTCCAGTGGTCCAGACACTGTGTGGTGAGGGTGGTTCCAGTGGTCCAGACACTGTGTGGTGAGGGTGGTTCCAGTGGTCCAGACACTGTGTGGTGAGGGTGGTTTCAGTGGTCCAGACACTGTCCAGTCCAGACCATGGAAATTAACTTGTTGGCCCAAGTTATGACAAGCAAAGGCACATTGAGAGGAGTCGACATGAACTCTGTCCCCCCTCTGTCCCCTTTCTGTCCCCCAGGAGTTGGACAGATGGAGACACTCCATGATGAATGCACCAGGTGGGCTGTAGATCAGTGAGACCACTGGAGGTTAATAGAGAGAAAACAATACGCTATGGATCCATCGTGGAGGGTGATTTGGGAAATGTTCAGTTCCAGTTTGTGCATTACTGCAACACCACCCTAGGATGAATTTACGGGTTCTGGAAAAAGTCCAGGAGAAGCTGCCTGGTTAACCTCTTAACTACTAACTTCTAACTCCTGTGTTGAAAACAAAACATGAAGATTAGCCATGCTAACAAATAATAATAATAAAATAATAACAATTGTATTTGTAATGCACTTTATATGTTGACAATCTCAAAGTGCTACAGAGTAAGATTGGCAAAACGTTAAAAAAAAAAAAAAATTAGAAAAAAAGCTTTTTTTTTAAAGATGCATTTTAAGGTTTTGTTTAAAAACATCTGTAGACTGTGGGGCCCGATGGTGGTCAGGGAGGGCGTTCCACAGTCTCGGGCCTACATAGGAAAAAGCCCAGTCGCCCATGCTGTGGAGTTTGGTTCTGGGGGTTTGGAGAGTTTGTGTTGTTGCAGAACGGAGGGTGCGTGAGGAGGTTTTGGGGGTGAAGAGTTCCTGTAGGTAGAGGGGGGCGTGACCATAGATGCACTGGTGGGTGAGTAGGGAGACCTTGTATTCAATTCTGAAAGGGACGGGGAGCCAGTGGAGGGATTTCAGGGTGGGGGTGATGTGATCTCATCTGGCAGCACTGTTCTGGATGTTTTGCAGTCCCTGAATGCTCTTGCCAGGGGTCCTGATGAGGAGTGCATTGCAGTAGTCCAGCCTGTAGGATATAAAGGCGTGGACGAGCTTCTCTGCATCGGCCAGGGTGAGTGTTGGACGGAGTTTGGTGATGTTCTTGAAGTGGTAGAAAGATGTCTTACAGAGGTGATTGATGTGGGTATCAAATGAGAGGTGAGAATCCATTTTTATGCCTAGGTTGGTGACAGATGTGGAGAGGGAGATGTGTTGGCCAGAGAAAGTGATGCTGGTGATGGTGGAAGAGCGGAGCTGATGTGGTGTGCCAACCAGGATGGCTTCTGTTTTGGCACTGTTGAGTTGTAGGACGTCTAGCTTCATCTACACCTCCAGGCAGGTGGTCAGTGTGTTTGTTGGTAGGGGGGCAGAAGACGTTGGGGTTGTTCTCAGATAAAGCTGTGTGTCATCAGCATAGCAGTGGAACGATAGACCGTGTTTACTGATGACTTTGCCAAGGGGGAGCATGTAGATGGAGAAAAGGGTGGGGCCCAGCACAGAACCCTGAAGGACACCACAGGTGACATTGTGGGTGTGAGACTGTGCTTTGTCTAGGGCGACATATTCAGTTCTGCCACTCAGGTAGGAAATAAACCAACTGTAACAGTTTTCTGAGAGTCCTCCGGTGGCGGAGGATGTTGTGGTCAACTGTGTGGAAAGCAGCAGTTAGGTCAAGGAGGATAAGTAGAGATGGGGAGCCAGTATCTGCTGCCATCAGGAGGTCATTGGTGACCCTGACCAAGGCTGTTTCAGTGCTATGGCCAGGGCAGAAACCAGACTGAAATTTTTCGAACAGGTTGTTGTGATTGAGGTGATGATGGAGTTGAGCTGCAACTGTTTTTTCCCGAGCCTTTGAGAGGAAGATTTGAAATGGGCCTATAGTTGCTGAGAACTTCGGGATCCAGGGTGGGTTTTTTCAGTAAAGGTCTGATTACAGCAGTTTTTAATGTAGATGGGATAAGGCCAGTCAGGAGGGAGTGGTTTATGATTTTGGTGATGAATGGAGAGACAGCCGAGATGTTGGCCTTCAGTAGAGCTGAAGGGAAAGGCTCAAGGGCACAGGTGGATGGCTTCACCGTAGCAATAGGTCCGACATTGAAATATCTCGACACCGCTATAACGTGACGTGTCGACTGATGTCAAGGAGACCACTAAACTGTTATGGAGACCCAGTCGGTGACGTCACGATATGCAAATTTGTTTAAATTTACACCGACGTATTCACCATGACCAAAATTTTACTTTCTTTTTATTCTTTTCTTATTTATCGCAAGTCATATCGTCATCGCAATATTGAACAGTTGATCGCACATCGCACATTTTGCTGATATCGTGCAGGCCTAGTTCACATCCTATCTTAGTGATAGATCTTTTTCACTTAGTTTTGGCAATTGCTCCTCGTCCTCTGCCCCCATAAAGTGTGGTGTTCCTCTGGGTTCCATTCTGGGCCCTCTTTTATTCTTTCTGTATATGCTACCCCTTGGTCACTCTCTCACTCACTCACTCATCTTCTACCGCTTATCCGGGGTCGGGTCGCGGGGGCAACAGCTCGAGCAAGGAACCCCACACTTCCCTTTCCCGGGCCACATCAGCCAGCTCTGACTGGGGGATCCCGAGGCGTTCCCAGGCCAGTGTGAAGATATAATCTCTCCACCTCGTCCTGGGTCTTCCCCGTGGTCTCCTCCCAGCTGGTTGTGCCCGGAACACCTCCATAGGGAGGCGCCCGGGGGGCATCCTTATCAGATGCCCGAACCACCTCAACTGGCTCCTTTCCACGCAAAGGAGCAGCGGCTCTACTCCGAGTCTCTCCCGGATGACTGAGCTCCTCACCCTATCTCTAAGGGAGACGCCCGCCACCCTCCTGAGAAAACCCATTTCGGCCGCTTGTACCCGCGATCTCGTTCTTTCGGTCATGACCCAACCTTCATGACCATAGGTGAGAGTAGGAACAAAGATAGACCGGAAGATCGAGAGCTTTGCCTTCTGGCTCAGCTCCCTCTTCGTCACAACGGTGCGGTAGAGCGAATGCAAAACCGCCCCCGCTGCTCCGATTCTCCGGCCCATCTCTTGCTCCATCCTCCCCTCACTCGTGAACAAGACCCCGAGGTACTTAAACTCCTTCACTTGGGGTAAGGACTCATTCCCTACCCGGAGTAGGCAATCCACCGGTTTCCTGCTGAGAGCCATGGCCTCAGATTTAGAGGTGCTGATCCTCATTCCAACCGCTTCACACTCGGCTGCGAACCGATCCAGTGAGTGCTGAAGGTCACAGGCCGATGATGCCATCAGGACCACATCATCTGCAAAAAGCAGCGATGAGATCCCTAGCCCACCGACCTGCAACCTCTCCTCCCCCCGACTACGCCTCGATATCCTGTCCATGAAGACCACAAACAGGATTGGTGATAAAGCGCAGCCCTGGCGGAGGCCAACCCCCACCGGAAACGAGTCCGACTTACTGCCGAGAACCCGGACACAACTCTCGCTTTGGGTGTACAGAGATTGGATGGCCCTGATAAGTGCCCGCCTCACTCCATACTCCCGTAGCACCTCCCACAATATCTCCCGGGGAACCCGGTCATACGCCTTCTCCAGATCTACAAAACACATGTAGACCGGATGGGCATACTCCCAGGCCCCCTCCAGGATTCTTGCAAGAGTGAAGAGCTGGTCCGTTGTTCCACGACCAGAACGGAATCCGCATTGTTCCTCCTTGGTTCTATTTTTAAAAAGTATAACATTCAGTACCACTGCTATGCAGATGACACACAGTTTTACCTGCCTGTTAACACTGAAGGCATCTGTTCATTGGAGAATATTTTTAACTAAAGGACATCAAAAGCTGGATGGCAAGAAATTGTCTCCAACCAAATGAGAGTAAAACTGATATCATCATTTTTGGCCCTCCAAGTGATGTATCCAGCTTGAAAAATGCACTAGGCTCACTATATGCAGGTCTGACCCACTCCACTCTCAACAGACTTAAGCTAGTTCAAAATGCTGCAGCTAGATTATTAACTGGATCTAGGAAACGTGATCACATAACTCCTAGGTTAGTCAAGCTGCACTGGCTACCTGTGGAGCACAGTTAATTTAAATTTTTATTTTTTGTTTTTAAAGCCTTTGGCACCTAGTTACATAAGTGAACTTTTAATTCCATACAGTGCTCCAAGGTCACTCAGGTCTGCATCGCAGAATCTCTGTGCATCCCATATACACGCCTCAAACCAAGGGTGATAGAGCCTTTTCTGTTGCTGCCCCCAAACTCTGGAATAGCCTACCATCACACATCAAGTCATCTCCCACCACTGACAGCTTTAAGTCCAATTTAAAGACTTTTCTTTTCTCCCAAGCTTTTAAACTACCTTGATCCCAACCCAACCAACCCAACTTCTTAATCATTTTATTTGTGTATTTATATTTTCTATTCATTGTGTTTTTAGAGTTTTATCCAAGCTCTTAATCTACCTTTTTATTTATTGATTAGTTTGTTTGTACTATTTTTCATTTTATTGGTGTACTTCTTCATTCTATTCATTTTATTCATTGTGTGTGGTCATTGTTGTGAAGCACTTTGGGTCAACTGTTGTTTTTAAATGTGCTATACAAATAAAGCTGACTTGACTTGACTTGAAAACAAGCAGCAGGCAAGACACCAGAGCTGTCAGCTGACGTCACCGTCGGCTACGACATAACAAGGGCCGCATTTCTGTTGTCTTGGTCAGTCTGTGGTGGCTGGCATGTTTCCAGGGCTGATCCCTTCGTCAGCACATCATCCTTCCGCCACACAGACGCTTCATGATGCGTGTCATCACGTCTGATCATCACCGTTAGCAACACATGTCAACACATTAGGCTGTCTGCTGCCGGCAGCACTGTGAACATGAACCACCACAACATCCTACCGTAGTGATTCATGAATTATGTGGGCCCTAGTTTAACAGCTACGGTGTTACAGCGTTTGAACCCATGATGAGTTATGTCTCCTAACTTGTTTTATCTCATAGTTGTGAGACAAAACAAGTGTAAGTGACCCGGCAGTGGGTCTCACCGTGGTGTGGGGGGCGTCGGGCTGCGGTCCGGTAGGGGGTCCGGGCCAGAGGGGCTCCAGGATGGCCGGCCCACCAGGTCGCCCTGCTCCCACTGCCCTCGAGGCTCCCTGGACCTCCTCCTGCGTTCCCGCTCCACCTCCTCAGCATCCTCCTGGCTGCGCTGGGCTGTCACCCTGCAGGGGGCCAGAGACACAGTGGAGACACAGTGGAGACACAGTGGAGACACAGTGGGGATACAGTGGAGACACAGTGGGGACACAGTGGGGACACAGTTGGGATACAGTGGGGACACAGTGGAACACAGTGGGGATACAGTGGGGACACAGTGGGGATACAGTGGGGACACAGTGGAGACACAGTGGGGACACAGTGGGACACAGTGAGGACACAGTGGAGACACAGTGGGGATACAGTTGAGACACAGTGGAGACACAATGGGGACACAGTGGGGACACAGTGGAGACACAGTGGGGATACAGTGGAGACACAGTGGGGACACAGTGGAGACACAGTTGGGATACAGTGGGGACACAGTGGGGATACAGTGGAGACAGTGGGGCTACAGTCGAGACACAGTGGGAACACAGTGGGGATACAGTGGGACACAGTGGGGATACAGTGGGGATACAGTGGGGACACTGTGGAGACACAGCGGGGATACAGTGGGGATACAGTGGGACACAGTGGAGACACAGTGGGACACAGTGGGGATGCAGTGGGAACACAGTGGAGAGACAGTGGGGATACAGTGGGACACAGTGGAGACACAGTGGGGATACAGTGGGGATACAGTGGGACATAGTGGGGACAGCCAGGCTGCACAGTGCATGGCCAGCTACACACAAACATACAAATGCCCACACACACTCACACATGCGCATAAGATAAGATATTCCTTTATTAATCCCCCTAAGGAGAAATTCATGTAGACCAGCAGTACAGTGGGATAAAGGAGTGCAATAGAAACCAGAGTATAGATTTGCCGATTGAGATAACATTATATGAAAGCTATTCAAATGAAATCAAATAAAAATAAAAACATACTATATACATACATACATAGCTAGCTTCCTATGGTAGGTGAATTGTGCATTGATTGATGAATCTGACTAAAGTGTCAATTTAAGTATGAATGTGCAGGATTTCAACGGTAAAGCAACAGACAGTCCTGAGGTATTTAACACACAAAGTGAAACCGGGTTGTCTCAGTAGACACACAACATGGTTACTGTACAGTATAGAAACACCACTGTTTACAAAATACTTTACTTACTGTCACTTTACAACTGTCCACTCATATTGCACTACTCACCTACTTACTTATCCTTAATCGCTCCTTTGCACTTCTGGTTAGAACGCCAACTACATTTCGTTGTCTCTGTACTCATGCACAATGACAATAAAGTTGAATCTAATCTAAAAGAATCAGTGAAAGCCACTGTATGTGCTGAGAGGCTGTGAAAACACCTGCTTTCTCTTTCCTTTCCAACACATCTTGAAAACCCACACAGCCGCCATGTTGGCTGTGATCGGACCATCGGGACGCCTGCACTTCTTCACCAGGAATGCTTGGCTGATTCTCTACAGCTCATGCACAGTAACGTAGCCTAATGCATCGTGTGTGTGTGTGTGTGTGTGTGTGTGAGTGTGTGTGTGTGTGTGTGTGTGTGTGTGTGTGTGTGTGTGTGTGTGTGTGTGTGTGTGTGTGTGTGTGCGTATGTGTGAGTGTGTGTGTGTGTGTGTGTGTGTGTGTGTGTGTGACTGTGTGTGTGTGTGTGTGAGTATGTGTGTGTGTGAGTGTGTGTGTGAGTGTGTGTGTGTGAGTATGTGTGTGTGTGTGAGTATGTGTGTGTGTGTGTGAGTGTGTGTTTGTGTGAGTGTGTGTGCGTGTGTGAGTATGTGTGCGTGTGGGTTTGAGGGGGTACAACGTTCCTGGTTCCGTGACTCACCAGAGGCACTGATTGTTTGATCAATCTCCACTTCACAATTGGATGACATCAGTCAGCTTCTATATTCACAACATCTTTTATTGGTCGATCGCATCTGGATGTGTTTTACTGTTCATGTTCCGTATTTCTACTCTGCTCAGCCATTTTAATTTCCCCAGGTGTGATATGAGCTTCAAGCCTCCGTTCCCCCTGGTAGGAACACACAGTAAAACACAGGGGGGAAAGAGAGAGAGAGAGAGAGAGAGAGAGAGAGAGAGAGAGAGAGAGAGAGAGAGAGAGAGAGAGAGAGGAAACAATGAGATCATTTCAGAATAAACTAAATAAAACAGAGGCAGCAAGAGAAAGAAAGAAAGAAAGAAAGAAAGAAAGAAAGAAAGAAAGAAAGAAAGAAAGAAAGAACGAAAGAACTGGAATGGAACAGAGACTCCAGCAAGAGACAGATGAACCAGACGGAACAGAACCAGAGTCTTTGCTGTCCTGCCGTGACCTCTGAGCAGCAGAGTGAACCCCAGACCCCCGTCACCACAACGTTCTGCCTCCCCAGACCCAACGTTCTGCCTCCCCAGACCCAACGTTCTGCCCCCCCAGACCCAACGTTCTGCCTCCCCAGACCCAACGTTCTGCCTCCCCAGACCCAACGTTCTGCCTCCCCAGACCCCCGTCACCACAACGTTCTGCCTCCCCAGACCCCCGTCACCACAACGTTCTGCCTCCCCAGACCCCCGTCACCACAACGTTCTGCCTCCCCAGACCCAACGTTCTGCCTCCCCAGACCCAACGTTCTGCCTCCCCAGACCCAAAGTTCTGCCTCCCCAGACCACCACAGTGGTCACATCTCATCGCCCTGGGGCTTTGATTGGGATAATGGTTAGGTTAAAGTTTACCCATGGTTCAGGTTAAAGGTTACCCATGGTTCAGGTTAAAGTTTACCCATGGTTCAGGTTAAAGGTTACCCATGGTTCAGGTTAAAGGTTACCCATGGTTCAGGTTAAAGGTTACCCATGGTTCAGGTTAAAGGTTACCCATGGTTCAGGTTAAAGGTTACCCATGGTTCAGGTTAAAGGTTACCCATGGTTCAGGTTAAAGGTTACCCATGGTTCAGGTTAAAGGTTACCCATGGTTCAGGGTAAAGGTTACCCATGGTTCAGGTTAAAGGTTACCCATGGTTCAGGTTAAAGGTTACCCATGGTTCAGGTTAAAGGTTACCCATGGTTCAGGTTAAAGGTTACCCATGGTTCAGGGTAAAGGTTACCCATTGGTCCATCTAGGGCAATGTTTGCTCTATTAGTGTCGTTGAGCATGGCATCGTGGTGCCTGTCTTTCGTATTCATCAATCTGATGAAGGGATGGATGTGGTGGGGGAAAGCAGCCTTATCACACTGTGAATGTGATGAACAGGGTAGTGCATGTCTGCATACAAAGACACTGCATTAGGAGCTATCGGGATGAATCAATCTCAGTTGAAATGGTTAAATCTCGGTGGCGGTAGCTCAGTGGGTAGAGCGGGTGGACAGAGCAGGTCGTCCACTAACCGTAGGGTTGGCGGTTCGATCCCCTTGATCTCCCTCCTCCAACTGTCCACATGTTGAACCCCACAAATGTACTGATTGTAAGTCGCTTTGGACAAAAGCGTCTGCTAAAAATGCCCCTTTACCCTTAAAGAAATCTCTGTGGGAATGGATCCACCAGCCTCAATGGCTCAAAACCTGATGAGTCACGGCTATTTTGTGGTGAAAATAGGTCACAAGTGGTGCAGGATGAAAGATTGATCGCCTTTGCACCTAACAAAGAGGCTTTAGTCCACAGAACAAGGGGCTTGAAATGGAAATACTCCAGGCTGTTTGAATTCCATCAAGCCCTGGGTGAGAGAGAAGACCAACCAGCTGATGGCTTCCGGTGGTTTCGATTTACTTTCTGTGTAGCAGAAGCTTTCTTGTAACAGATCCACGCTATGCTGATTGTACAGCGTTTGACTTGTGACACATTGCTGAGTGAGGATCATAAACAGTGTTTTGTGTCATAAACAAGCTTTGTATTAGAAGCTATGGAAATGCCTCCACTTCAGCGAGAGGTGTTGGCTCAGATAGAGTCAGACATACTGACACATCCAGCTGCTCTGCAGAAACACCACCTCTGGACCTGCAGGTATGAATCTGACACAGCTCCTCCAAGGAGCTGGTCCACCAGGAGGTGGGGGTCAGGGTCCAGGGGGGTCAGGGTCCAGTGGGGGTCAGGGTCCAGTGGGGGTCAGGGTCCAGTCAGGGTCCAGTGGGGGTCAGGGTCCAGTGGGGCTCAGGGTCCGGTGGGGGTCCAGTGGGGGTCAGGGTCTGTTGGGGGTCAGGGTCCAGTCAGGGTCCAGTGGGGGTCAGGGTCCGGTGGGGGTCAGGGTCCAGTGGGGGTCAGGGTCCACTGGGGGTCAGGGTCTGTTGGGGGTCAGGGTCCAGTGGGGGTCAGGGTCCGGTGGGGCTCAGGGTCCAGTCAGGGTCCAGTGGGGGTCAGGGTCCAGTGGGGGTCAGGGTCTGGTGGGGGTCAGGGTCCGGTGGGTCCGACCTCCCGGCGCTGACAGCCATGTGTTGGGGTGAGTGAGGAGGAAGATATTCAGCAGTTACGGACATTTTAGACGCAGACGGTTGGCCAAGTGCGTTCCCTGGGTAATATGAAGTAAATCTTTGAGATTAACGTCACTTTTTCCACTGTTCCCCCCTCACACACGCTGTTCCCCCCTCACACATACTGTTCCCCCCTCACACACACTGTTCCCCCCTCACACATACTGTTCCCCCCTCACACAAACTGTTCCCCCCTCACACACACTTTTCCCCCCTCACACATACTGTTCCCCCCTCACACATACTGTTCCCCCCCTCACACATACTGTTCCCCCCTCACACACACTGTTCCCCCCTCACACATACTGTTCCCCCCTCACACAAACTGTTCCCCCCTCACACATACTGTTCCCCCCTCACACATACTGTTCCCCCCTCACACACACTGTTCCCCCCTCACACATACTGTTCCCCCCTCACACACACTGTTCCCCCCTCACACATACTGTTCCCCCCTCACACACACTGTTCCCCCCTCACACATACTGTTCCCCCCTCACACATACTGGTGCTACGGCAGGCCTGCTTAAATGAAAGGCATGGTCCAGGTGTCACGGTGTGTGTGTGTGTGTGTGTGTGTGTGTGTGTGCGGGTGTGTGTGTGCGTGCGTGTGTGTGTGTGTGTGTGCGTGTGTGTGTGTGCGTGTGTGTGTGTGCGTGCGTGTGTGTGTGTGTGTGTGTGCGTGTGTGTGTGTGCGTGCGTGTGTGTGTGTGTGTCTGTGTTTGTGTGTGTTTGTGAGTGTGTGTGTGAGTCTGCCTATGTGCATGTGTGCTTGTGTGTGTGTGCGTGTGTGTGCATGTGTGTGTGTGCCTGTGTGTGCGTGTGTGTGTGTGCGTGTGTGTGTTTAGAGACATTGACGTGATCGACTGTAAAATTTGGAGTCTCTCTGCCCCCCAGATGTGTGTGTGTTTGTGAGTGTGTGTGTGTGTCTGTGTTTGTGTGCATGTGCGTGTGTGCGTGTGTGTGTGTGTGTGCGTGTGCGTGTGTGAGCGTACTTTCTGTGTGTCTTTCTTTGCTAGATGATGTCATGACCATAAAGGAAGTGCAAGTAATAAAAAGGGGCCATTGAATCCAGAATTCCCCAGTGTTGTTCTGAGTGATGTAATTCCACAGTGCACCAAGAAATGGAAGAACTGCTCAGCAGCACAAGTCCAGCCGTACTTCAACAAAGCTTTTCTTCTCTTGTTATTTCTTCACCATCTAATGGGAGTGGATTGCAGATAGCAGCATGCGTCCAGCTACTTCAGGCTGGTCAAAATGGAACAACCCTGAACCAACGTTGTCTTTTCAGGTGCGTCGCTGAATGTCTGCCATCCCGACCACTCAGCCTGCTACTCCAGCGGGTCACAGTTCAGTGTGAGCCCTCTCAAAGAGATCCAAAGCTCCACTGTTTCCAAGGTGACCAGGTCAAGCCTCTGCTCCTTCATCAACAGCACGGTGGGCGGTGGGGACACAGGGAGGGACAAACTGAACACACCCACACTAAGAAATTAAAGTATGTTCACAGACTTAAGTATAATCAAAGAGTCAGCATTGAATGCATCTCGAGGAATCTGCTACAAAGTGAAATGTATTGTGATGGTTATAACTCAACTTCTTCCCCGGTTTAGGGAGGGCATACTCACTCTCCATCCAGATTCTTGCATCATATTTCATAACAACAGCAGCTGAATTTACATTTCTGTGTTTTGGTTTGACCATTCTGGGTTATGTTTTCCGTCTCATGTCAACATCCTGTTACAACTGCATGTTACACACTTTGTACGTATTTCATGTCTTGTAGGTTTTTCATGCACTCCTTGTTTTTATCCACCTTAAGACTTTTCTTTTAAACCATTTGATGCTGCACATTTTTATCAAGTATACTAATTTGGACACATGAAGATGAATATCCATCCACAGCTTTCCAATTGAGCAAAATTTAAAATGGTCTCAAGGCATTCTTCACCTGACTTGCATTCTAATATATTGCGGAACTGCTGTCCAATGAGAAGATCCCTTCTATCCATCCGTCTGAATGCATTATTTATTGAAACATCACCCGGAGGTCTTTCGTACAGACCTCTGGGAGCCCAGGTGGAAGGTAATGCTCTCAACGCTGTGACCTACCTTATGAGATTCTGTAAGCCCTGCTTGTTGGAGTGTCTTCTCTTGATGGAGCTGGACATGGCCTCACTGCTGGGTTCCTGATGTAGGTTCTGGTCCAGTTGTGGAATCTCTGTCTGTCTCTCTGTCTGTCTGTCTCTCTCTCTCTCTCTCTCTCTCTCTCTCTCTCTCTCTCTCTCTCTCTCTCTCTCTCTCTCTCTCTCTCTCTCTCTCTCTCTCTCTCTCTCTCTCTCTCTCTCTCTCTCTCTCTCTCTCTGGTGCTGATCCAGGAGCAGAGAGGGTGGGGGGGGGTCTATGCCAGGACCCTCCTTCTTCTGACTCTTTAAATATTCTCTTTTCTCTTTGTCTATCTCCAGCCCACTGGGAGTGTCCCTTTGTAACGTCTCTCACTATCTCACTCTTCTTGGAGTCTCCCTTTGTAACAATGTGTGTCTCTCACTATTTCACTCTTTTTGCTCTGTGATTTTTTTCTCAATTTCTCTCTTTTTCCTTTCTCTCTCTTGTGACCCTATCTGTTTTTAACCTGATAGCCAATAGGAAATCTCCACCCTCTCTCTCTCTCTCTCTCTCTCTCTCTCTCTCTCTCTCTCTCTCTCTCTCTCTCCCGTATAACCTCTCTCTCTCTCTCTCTCTCTCTCTCTCTCTCTCTCTCTCTCTCTCTCTCTCTCTCTCTCCCGTATAACCTCTCTCTCTCTCTCTCTCTCTCTCTCTCTCTCTCTCTCTCTCTCTCTCTCTCTCTCTCTCTCTCTCTCCGTCCCAGTCCTGTCTTCTGTCTCTCTCACTCCGTCTCCTGTCATGTTCTCCATCTCCTCACGCGTCCAGTCCATGTGGTTCTCATTGAGGAGTGCCACTCCTCCCCTCCCTCCCCTCCCTCCCCTCCCTCCCCTCCCTCCCCTGATGTGATCCTCATGAGACCTCCAGGGTCATGTGACTTTGCCCCGGGGGGGGGGGGGGGGGGGGGGCTCCTGCACAATGGATCAGTGATGAGGATTCTGATGGTCGTTCATAAAGAATCATCTTGTAGGCCTGGAGCTTATGGATTGTAATTCATAAGAGTCTTGATGTTGAATTAGTGTGTGTAGGTGATTTGAGCTTTAACTTATATGGGGCCTACTTTGGCCCAGGACCGCGGTTTGGGAGGCCCTGACTTACAGGGACATGGCTTTGTCTCAGGGGAGCCCCTGGACCAGGGGAGCTTGGCCTGAATGAACCCTGCAGGCCTTTAAAGTGATGAAGTTAACATGCAGCAGGAGCTCAGCATGCCGCAAGGCTTCATTAAGATACGTGACATATGAAAGACAGACATTAAGACTTATCTTCATGTCTTCATCATTAAACCATCATTACAAAAACCATGCAGCCGTAAATTGCAGAACACTATCCCTGTGATCATTTGAAAACGGATATGTGGAAACAATATGGACATCTAACTACGTTTTGTACTTTGTCTGTAAACCACAGAACATTACAGGTTTCTCAGACAGGGTCGTTATGAGATGCATGGGAGAAGGACTCTTTAAGCTGATAATTGCAGGAGCAGCATATCTGGTTTCAGTTTGCTGGTTTATGAATAAGAAATAGTCAGTGCCCCAGTGCAGTGCGATGCTCACCAGCTGTTGTAGGAGCCAATATTCTCAACACACTGTCTTCAGTGTCCTCAACACACAGACACACACTGTCTGTCTTCAGTACCCCAACACACAGACACACACACACACACACACAAACACACACACACACACACACACACACAAACACACACACACACACACACACACACACACACACACTGTCTGTCTTCAGTACCCCAACACACAGACACACACACACACACACACACACACACTGTCTGTCTTCAGTACCCCAACACACACACACACACACACACTGTCTGTCTTCGGTACCCCAACACACACACACACACACACACACACACACACACACACTGTCTGTCTTCAGTACCCCAACACACACACACACACACACACACACACACACACTGTCTGTCTTCGGTACCCCCAACACACACACACACACACACACACACACACACACACTGTCTGTCTTCAGTACCCCAC